>KE372223.1:1054326-1081914 GCA_000418225.1 Zizania latifolia
ACTAAGAACTGCCTGTGTTTAAAATGAAAGAGATAGGTAAAAGAATCTAAGTAGATAGATGAACCTCCTGAGGGTAGAGGGGTGCATCCAACTGACCATCCCTCCTCGGTGGGAGCAGTTGACCCTTGTCCAAGGATAGTATAGACAATTGTTAAGGGAAAATGAAAGAGATCAAATGAAAAAGATGTTAACCACGCTATTCTCATAGTTCATTCTGTATGATATCAAAATATTGAATATCCACAAATTTAGCAGTCCTTCCAAACATCAAACATTTGTTTATTAGTCTCCTTGCTGCAAAGTCAGCATCCATATCCAGGAATGGAGCAAGAACACTATTTCAAGATGTGCTTTAGTATGTTGGCACCAAGTCTAAGTCATTAACAGTATGGACTCTTGGATATTGGCTTTATTAAAATTTTGTCAGCTAAGCTCAGAAAGCTCAAACTACCTCATGATAAAATGACAATGCATAAGAATCTATGCCTCTCCGACTCAGATAAAAATGAAAAATTTCTATATTGTCCTGAAACAACAACCAACTGGAAATATGCAATGGGGATTGGGGCTTACACCTCTGATTCAACAACTACACAGAATCACCGTACCGACGATCAAAAATAAGAGGAAAGAGAGAGGAAACGAATTGAAGCATGAAGGATATTTCTGAGGGTGGTGTTGGAGTTGGGAACGGCAATATCATGGGGCGGATGGAGAGGAGCATCTTATCGATCCCCTCATCGATGAAGTAGTCGAATGACTCGAAGTGCGGCCAGTAAAGCTCCTGTAGCGCCACGTACTCGTCCACCTTGGGTGATGCCCTCGCGGCTGACGGATTCTTCTTCGCCACCATGGCTCAAGGCATAGAGAGAGAGAGGCAACTAGGGGTAGCTGCAGCCAGTGGTGGTGTCAGGTTTCAGCGGGAAAGGGGCGTAAAACACTAGCGAGGAGGGAGGAGGGAGGTCAGGAGGACGAGGAGGCGGTGGGGCAGGGCGGTGCGGTGCAGAAGGGAGGGGGCAGGGTAGGGCCAGGTGGAATTTGGGGGAGGGGCGGTGTGGCACTATGCGGAGTGGAGGGGGGCAGCACGATGCCGGGGCTATGGTGTGGGCGGCGCCATGCGGAGGGGAGGGGCGCAAGGCAGCACGACGCCGGGGCTATGGTGAGGGGCCCAGGGCGGTGCCGTGCGGAGGGGTTGGGGCGGGGCGGCGCTAGGCGGAGGAGAGGGCACTACAACATATGTAGCCTTCTATGATATTTAGTTTTTGTCATAAAGAAAGAGTTTTATGTCACCAAATGTAATCTGTGACAATGTGGTGACAAAAAATAGATTATCACAAAAGATACGTCTTTAAATGATTTTCGTGCCGAACAAGCGAGAAAACGTCATAATATCTATGACGGTCCAAATTGTCACAGTTTGAAGAAAAATGTCACAAACCGTTCTTTGGCTGATGCCACTTGACTGGTGACTAGGCGAGATGGCGTGCCCATTTGGCGTGGCAAATAATAAACAAACAGTTTGGGCCAGGCTAACTTAGATGTCTATTCGGAATAGGCCAGGCCCATTTTGAAGGCAAATTCGATCTAGGCCTAAGCCCATTTTGCTGTATCGGCCATTTTGTTGAACAATTTGATTCAATTTTTGACCTGGCCCATTTTGGTTTGTGCCAAATATGACGCCTAGTTTTGTACAATAAATTGTGGCCAAAGCCAGCTGAAGGTAATATCAAAGATTGCAAATTAATACTAGCACACAGAAATTTAAAAAGTAATAGTTCAAGTTGCATGCACCAAAATATGCTAAAACTTCAATTAGTCTTTCACTCTTATATACCATATCACAATTTCTGTACATCACACATCACAGTTTCCATACATTATAGTTTTCATACACCCACCTTCACCTCATTGACAACCAGTCATTCTGGCCCAGTCCACGAACTGCATTCCTCCATAAATGTTGTTTGCAAAGTGCACACCAACGATAAATGCTAAGAAAGGACAAGCTTGGCAAGGTGAAACCTCAACCACGCGCTCAAGCCCATTAATAATCTGATAACGTATGTTGGAATAGACACCAAGGAATGCACCCGAAAAAACATCCAATATTTTTGTTATGTATGCAGAAAGTATAGTACAAAATAGAAATAAACAGCTGGATCCCTTTGTACCATGCATTCTGATATTATAACTTCTTTGGACAGCATGGCCAAAGTTCAGTAATTACATGATGATATATATTATATCAATCTCAATTATTGTCTAGTACTATCAAGCATTTCATTAGAAAAAACATTTCAAAAATAATGCCATACAAATAAGCACAACAAATTATTTCTCATCTTATGGTACAACAATTTGCAGAAATAATTAGGTGGAGAGCAGAATGTATACATAAAAGTTAAAACAACTTTGAATGTACTAATCCACATATCATTGTATTATATATTAAACCACAAAACTTTTTGAACAAACATACCATCTAGGTGAAAATTAGTTTTATTTTCCTTCCAAGAAAAAAGACATAGATACAACACATGTATCTAGTTGTTCACTACCTATTTATTCAAACACTTCATGTACAAAAACTGATGTATTTTATGAGAATATGGTAGTTGAGGACTCAATGTTTATAATATTATTTTTTGGTTATACCAAATCGCAGACATATAAATTGGTCATTTATCCATAATCTAAAAACAAACATCAGTTTCACTGAGATGACATCCAAATGGTTTCTAATAAGAATATTATGCAACAAGGACTTTGGACATTTTCAAAGTTTCTATGAGTAGTATTATTCTCAGCATTACAACTAAGAGTGGCAAAAGCTCATTGAGCTTAACTTAACAAAATTACAAATAATGTGAATCAGTACAAGAACTAAAGTACTTGCACCACATTTGCATATGGCAGACGAACAACAGAGTTATCTTCATTTTCTCATGTTTTAGCTAAAGAATAAATTTATGGCTAGACTTCAAGGCCATACTTATATTCTTGAAAGTTTACATAAATAAGTAGTGGTTGATCTTAAACAAGAGGAAACAAGAGTACCTGAGCATCGCGGAACATGGAGTTGGAGTTGGAAATGCACACGGATGAGGAGCAGTCTCGGAAATAACGGGCAACCTCGATCCAATGGGCTGACCAGATGAGTTAAGGACAGAATTCCATTACTTCCATCGCCATCCCATCTTATTCAAACATGAATTTGCAATAGGCAAGTTGTTCTTTGACTGGGAAATGACTGCAATTTTCAAATTATATGCAATTTTTTTTCTATCAAGCTATTCCTTCAGAAGAGAAAACATATCCAATTCAATACAAATCAACTCATGCTGCAAATTTTCTGCAGCAATTATCCAAGTCCTCGTCAATGTCGAAACTTTTCTGTAGCAATTATCCAGTAGAAAGTGGGGGGAAACTAAAAAGAGCTAGCGGCTCACCGGTAATCCCATCGTAATCAGACTACTTTAATCCTCACTTGGTTATGCATTCTGAATTGAAACCAACCCTTGGTTAATCTAGAAATGGAATCTTGGTGGGGAGAGGATCGAAGGGTGCTAACATGCCATTGGCATCACACCCGGGGCGATGGTGGCGGTGCCTGGGGCAACGACGAGCTCAGCCCAACGTAGCCCTGGCCAGAAGAGGCTCGATCCATCGACGGCAGCCCTGTTCTGGGGGCGGCGACAGCTACTGTCCTTAGTGGCGGTGATGATCCCTGATCCGATGGCATGGTGACGTGGCGGCTCCTAGGAGAATGATGTATAATATGCGGTGGCGGCGACGTGGAGGGGAAGGGGACCAGACAGACAGAGACGATGACAGGCGAGGAGACAAGTGCAGGATTGGGGAAAATGGAAAGTCCTTTCGGATATATATGTCAAATATCAGTGTTATTAACAAATAGTTTTTTCAGTGAACCAACACTAATAGTATTGTTAGTGTTGGTTCTAAATCGAACCCAGCACTGAAAAATATTTTAATATTTATAATTTATTATTAACAAATACATACCATTTACTTTAACATTTTAAAATTATTAGTTGCCCTTAGTGACGACTAATATATTTTCGTCATCAAATGAGATCTGTTCGAGCTGAATCACTCAACTCTCACACAAATGCAATCAGCAAGAACACATGGAGTTTTTTTATTGGCAACGCAGCTATCACAGCTCATGCCCCTTCTTTTTTCTCACTTGAATACATGCATACAGGCGTTTCCTATTCTCATGTCACTAGCTGCATGCATCAATGCCATTACTCAGTCAATTCATTTGGCCATAACTCACGCCATGCATGCCACTAAGTAGGACTGTTTCTTGCCAAGAAATCACTTCACGGCCTTTAATCCTGATTATAGCTCTCCGTGCCAATGCAGCAGCCTCTTGGCACTTTCATCTGGCCGTATCGCACAACTCTTGGCAAGTTCATATCACACGTATTGCCATGGACTTCCTTGAGTGCCAAACACTACTACTTGTGCAAAGCCATAAACAATTATTCACTACAAGTAAATAAACAAAATAAACATGCATGCATAGTAATGACAAGATTAATATCTAACAATTTCTCCTCTAATCTTGTCATCATGATAATTCTACTCACAAGAGAGTTGGCTCATCATCGCTTAATGTTGCAGCAAGTAGTGCTACTTCCTTCTTTTTCTCAGGACACTCGAATGCAAAGTGTCCTAATTCTTGACAGTGATAGCACATCACCTTAGATTTATCAAATCTTTTACCATGGTTGTGACCGCCACCACCACTTGAGCCACCCGTGCTAAGAAGCAGTTGCTCCTCATTCCGTTGGTCATGCTTGCGTATCCTCTCCTCGTACGCCTTGAGACGACCAATCACCTCATCAAATGGCATGATATCTAAATCAGAGAATTTCTCGATTGCAGCGATCACCTGCAAGAACCTGTCGGGCATAGAATCAAGTAGTTTCTTGACTTGTTCATCATCCTGATGGAAATATGCCCAAGAGAATTTTGGGGAATCAGAAGTTCTGGCCTAAAGCCGGAAGTTCCGAGTTCTGGAGCAGCCGGAAGTTCTGAGCCAGCCCTAGTTTCATTTTCTAGAGGAATCGGAAGTTCTGGTTGGACCAGAAGTTTTGGGCCTACCTAAAAGATGAATTCTGGACGAACCGAAAGTTCTGGGTGGAACCGGAACTTCTGGGTCAAAATAAATTCGATACAGAATGTTATTTTTGGAAGTTCCGGGCTTGGACCAGAACTTTTGGGCCAGATGAATAGATTAGATCTGTTGGGCTTTGATACTGATTAAAGGCCCATGAGAGGGCACTATATAAGGAGATGAGGGGCAAGAACAAAAAAGCTGCTGTTGGTTGTTGCTTTTGCCCCTACCATAACCATAGCCACCACCTCTCCTGGCTACACCGGTTGTGGCCATCTCTCCCCTAACCTCTCGCACGGTACTAGCATACTAGCTTGAGGTGATCCTATCCCTGTACGTGTGGATACCGTGGATGCACCGCTGCTACTGCGGTGCTGATCTTCTTATGGAGATCACGAGGATACATCGACTTCGCCACCGACGATTGGACGGAGCCGGGCGGAGTTGATCGAGGACGCGCTTTCTCAACTCTTCTTCCACTACCCTAGCACATCTCGCAGCTAGAGGTAACGATCCATGATCCCATTACTTGCATGGTTCCTGGGTTGAACAGGGTAGAAAATTTTGTTTTTGGCTAGCGTAGCATGCCCTGTTACCCCAACAGTAGTATCAGAGCCTACGTGCGTAGTGTTCGATCTGGATCATACACATATAGGTGATATGTGATGGAAATAGATTAGATCTATTATTCTTACGTCGGATTTTTAAAGTTTCGGCCTCCAGCCGGAACTTCCGTGCTGAAATAATCCCGGTACAGAATGTCATTTTCGGAAGTTCCGGTTGGACCGAAAGTTCCAGATTTGGAAGTTCCGGTTGGACCGGAAGTTCCGAGCAGAAAATAAATTCCACACAGAAGGTTATTTTCGGAAGTTTTGGGTTTGACCCGGAAGTTTCGGGCCAATATAAATTCGATACAGAAGGGTGATTTCGAAAGTTTCGGGCTTCGGCCAAAAGTTTCGGGCCTTAAGCCGGAAGTTCCGAATCTACTTTTTAGTCACGCATAGATTCTACGTCTAACTTGTTTTTATAGAAAATGTTGTGACTGGTATGGCCTTGTGATGTATATGATGCACGCATATAGTTTTCATAGTTAATTGCAGCCCAAGGCTATTCTATTGTTGTATGACCTGCGTGTCGACATGTGTTGCTTCTTCTCACGTAATTTGTATAGTGCTATTAGATGTAATAGACTGATATAAGATCATAGAGGCTTGAAGCGTGATGACCCGAAGGATAGGAACCATGGAGATGGAGATCACCATATGAGAAGAGCCATACTATGTCACAATTAATATGATTGCCTGTGATGTTTACTTATGTTCCTGTCATACTATTCTTTCATGTTCTGTGTGCGGTAGATATCGTTACCATGTTAGAATAGTTTTGCTCGGAAAATTAAGAGTCATTGATGCCCTTTCTAATAGCTGCACCTATAAAGATTTTGATCATTACATGGTGGGTCTGCCAAAGCAGAGTGCCATCTTTTATCTTAACCAATTAGGGTGGATGTCGGACATTCACAAGTATAGTATTGGTTTGCTTAATAAAGCTATCAAAATGGTTTTAGGCTTTGGGGCATGGAGTTGGGCGTCGAGGCATTGGATGCCACCCCAACGAACAAGAGTCACATAGAGATGTGATTTGCAAAGGGTTGCTTACCTATGTCACTAATTTTCTAGCAGTGATGCCAAATCTCACTAGAAGTTAGTTGAATATAGATCTTGTCCCCCTACATGTCATAAGATGGAAAACGATTATATATCATATAGTGGAGCATCTTTTATTTGATAAAAGATTCATATAGTATAGTGCTGAAATTTTCATTTTTGTTGTAGACAAGGCACCTACTGCTAGTAATACTTCCAGTTTTAATTTATGATCAATTCTTGAAAAGAAAAAGCTTTTTGGAACAAACTTCATTGATTGGCATAGAAACATTAATCTGCTAGTAATCTACTGGATGTGCGCGTCGGCAATGGTGCAAGAGTTGCTGCGTTGGCCGTCGGCGTTTATTCTTTGTCGCTACCCTCAGGATTAGTTTTGGAATTGAATAATTGTTATTACATCCTGCCTTGGGCAGAAACATTATCTCTTCTTCATGTTTGGAGGAAGATGGTTATGAATTCATAATAAAGAACAATTGTTGTTCGATATTTTTGAATGGTATGCTCTATGGTACTTGTCCATTGATGAATGGATTATATATTCTGAATCTTGAGGATACACATGTTTATAACATTAATATGAAGAAGCCTTGGCTTAACGATTTGAATCTCACTTATGTTTGACATAGTCATCTAGGTCATATAAATGAGAAGCGTATGCAGAAGCTCCATAAAGATGGGCTTCTGGAGTCATTTGATTTCGAATCATTTGACACATGCGAGTCTTGTTTACTTGGCAAAATAACTAAGACGCCTTTCACTGGTCAAAGTGAGAGGGCAAATGAATTGTTGACCCTTGTACATACAGATGTATGTGGACCAATGAGTTCTACAGCCAGAGATGGTTTTTAGTACTTCATTACTTTTACCGACGACTTTAGTAGATTTGGTTACATCTACTTAATGAGACATAAGTCGGAATCCTTTGAACAGTTCAAGGAGTTTTAGAATGAGGTACAAAATCATATAGGCAAGATAACTAAATTTCTACGATTGGATCATGGAGGTGAATATTTCAGCCATGAGTTTATTGATCATCTAAAGCAGTATGGAATTGTTCCACAACTGACTCCACCAGGCACGCCTCAATGGAATGGGGTGTCCGAGCGAAGGAACCGAACTTTGTTAGACATGGTCCAGTCAATGATGAGTCAATCTGATCTTCCATCGTCCTTCTGGGGATACGCCCTAGAAATTGCTGCTTTCACATTAAACAGGGTTCCATCTAAATCTGTAGAGAGGACGCCATATGAGATATAGACTGAGAAGCATCCTAGATTGTCTTTTCTAAAGACATGGGGTTGTGAGGCCTATGTAAAACGTTTGACGTCTGATAAGCTCACTCCCAAATCTGATAAATGCTTCTTTGTCGGGTATCCTAGGGAAACCAAAGAATATTACTTCTATAGCCAGAAAGAAGGTAAAGTGTTTGTCGCATGGAATGGTGTTTTTCTTGAGAAAAAGTTTCTCTCGAAAGACGTTAGTGGGAGCACGGTGCAACTCGAAGAGATTCGGGAACTACTCAAAAGTGTTTCAGCTCCTATTGAACCACAACTCAATATGCAAGATGTTGCAGAACATGTTGTCAAGACACCAACCCCACGTTAGTCTGAAAGGGTTGGACGTGCGCCCAAGTGGTTTACGTTGTTAACCACGGGGCAGCTCAACATATTATTGTTGGACAATGATGAACCTAAGACCTACTCAGAAGCAGTGATGGGACCAGACTCTGAGAAATGGCTTAGAGCCATAAGATCCGAATTAGAATCCATACGAGAAAATCGAGTTTGGAACTTGGTCGATCCACCTGATGGTGTCAAAACTATCGAGTGTAAATGAATTTTTAAGAAAAAGATAGACGTTGATGAAAATGTTCACATCTATAAGGCACGATTGGTGGTAAAAGGTTTCAGGAAAATTCAAGGTGTTGATTATGATGAAACATTTTTACCCGTCGCAATGCTAAAGTCTATCCGGATCATACTAGCAATTGTCACATATTATGACTATGAGATATGGCAAATGGATGCCAAAATGGCTTTCTTTAATGGAAATCTAAGTGAGGATGTGTACATGACATAGCCTGAAGGTTTTGTCGATCCAAAAAATGCTGGGAAAATTTGCAAGTTTCAAAAGTCCATTTATGAGCTGAAGCAAGTTTCTCGGAGTTGGAATCTTTGTTTTGATGAAGTGATCAAAGGGTTTGGTTTCATCAAGAGTGAAGAAGAGCCTTGTGTTTATAAAAAGGCTAGTGGGAGCACACTTATATTTCTAGTCTTATATATAGATGACATATTATTGATCAAAAATGATGTTCCAATGCTCAATGCTATTAAATCTTCGTTGCGAAATAGTTTCTCAATGAATGATCTTGGTGAGGCAGCATACATATTTGGCATAAAGATCTATAGAGATAGATCGAGAAGGCTAAATAGATTAAGCTAAAGCACGTACATCGATAAGATATTGAAACGGTTCAATATGCAGGATTCTAAGAAAGGTTTCTTGGCAATGTCATATGGTATTACTCTCAGCAAGAATCGGTGTCCTTCGACACCTGATGAGCTAGAGAAGATGAGTGTGATCCCATATGCGTCCACAATTGGGTCCATCATGTATGCCATGCTTTGTACACGCCCAGATGTCTCATATGCTCTAAGTGTTACGAGTATATACCAATCAAACCCAGGGGAATGTCACTAGACGATAGTAAAGAGTATCCTCAAGTACTTGAGAAGAACTAATGATATGTTCCTAGTCTACGGAGGTGCAGGGGTGCTCATTGTAAATGGTTACATCGACGCTAGTTTCCAAACTGACAAGGATGATTCGAGATCACAATCTGGATTTATGTTCTGCCTTAATGGAGGCGTAGTGAGTTAAAAAAGTTCCAAGCAAGAAACGGTTGTAGATTCAACAACGGAGGCCGAGTACATAGCAGCTTCTGAAGCTGCGAAAGAGGCTGTTTGGATCAGAAAATTTGTTTCTGTGCTGGGTGTTATCCCTAGTACGTCCAGTCCAGTGGACCTCTATTGTGATAATAGTGGTGCCATTACGCAAGCCAAGGAGCCTAGGTCACACCAGAAGTACAAGCACATACTGCGACGCTATCACCTCATCCGAGAGATCATAAATAGAGGTGATGTAAAGATATGCAAGGTGCACACGGATTTAAATATTGCCGATCCGTTGACGAAACCTCTCTCGTAGCCCAAGCATGAGGTGCACTTGAGCTCTGTTATTATTAGATACTTGTGTGATAGAGTCTAGTGTATGTGAGAGAAGGAGTCTTGTCTATGCTGATGTATTTTAGATAATTGGTTATCTTGTTCATTGAATAATTATCATTTACACTGATCAGCAAGTATGTGACTTGTTTGTGAGACTCTTTGTTTTATCATGATGTTATTCTAAACGATTCCTAATCTCATCTCAGCATGTGGGACAGTGATGATTTATAGATTAGCACATTTGTCTGATTGATGATCATGTTTCATGGATTATGAATATGGAGATGTCAAATCAATAATGTGGACACACGTTAGAGAACATGGTGTTGGATAGACCCACCTTGAGATACTGCTAAGATTGTTATTCGTGATGTGCTATCAGTTGTCATTTCAAATAGTGTACCTGCAGAATCCTTTGACCTAAGATCATCATTGATTCCAAACGCTATTCCGTAACTGGGTAGTTATAAAGATTACTTTCGGGTATGTTATGAAACATGTATTGAGATGTGAGTGATCAAGATGGAATTTACCCCTCCTAATAATGAGAGAGACGTCTTTAGACCCCTCGAGATAGTTGGATTAGGAAAGTGCATAGCCATGCCACTATGATTAAAGAGTTAATAATGATTAATCCACTGCTTGATCGAGTGAAATATCGAGCTATCACAAGGGTGGCACGAATCTCGCCTTGAGCTTGACTAATGTCATGTGGTAAAGGGATTGGTGTGTGAGTATATCAAGGCTCAGTTGATATGATCTTTGTATGTATTCGGGGGTCAGTATGTGTTGCTAGGTACCACTATTGACCAGCGATCCGGAAAAGGTTTCCGGGTAGCGGCCGTTTGCATATAAACCTATCGGGTCATACGCTTAAGGGGATGGGATTTAAAGCTTGCAAGAATTGACTCTTGTGCAAATGGGAAGATTGATGGAAATATGTCCAAGAGAATTCTAGGGAATTGGAAGTTCTGGCTTGAGGCCGGAAGTTCTGGGTTCTAGAGCAACCGGATGTTCTGGTGGGACCAGAAGTTCTGGGCTAGCCCTAATTTTGGTTTCTGGAGGAACCGGAAGTTCCGAGTCTGCCTAAAAGGTGAATTCTAGACGAACCGGAAGTTCCAGGTCAAAATAAATTCGATACAGAATGTTATTTTCGGAAGTTCCGGGCTTAGATCAGAACTTCTAGACCAGACAAATAGATTAGATCTGTTGGGTTTTAATACTGATTAATGGCCTATGAGAGGGCACTATATAAGGAGAGGAGGGGCTAGGACGAAAAGACTGCTGTTGGTTGTTGCTTTCACCCCTACCATAACCCTAGCCGCCTCCTCTCATGGCTACACCGGTTGTGGCCGTCTCTCCCCTAACCTCTCACGCGGTACTAGCATACTGGCTTGAGGTGATCCTATCCCTGTATGTGTGGATACCGTGGAGACACCGCTATTACTGTGGTGCTGATCTTCTCATGGAGATCGCAAGGATACATCGACTTCGCCACCGACGATTGGATGGAGCTGGGTGGAGTTGATTGAGGACGTGCTTTCCTAACTCTTCTTCCGCTGCCCTAGCGCGTCTCGTAGCAAGAGGTAACGATCCATGATCCCATTACTCGCATGGTTTCTGGGTTGAACAGTGTTGAAAATTTTTATTTTTGGCTAGCGTAGCCTGCCCCGTTACCCCAACACATCCTCCATGGTTACACCGAGATCACTCATCTTATTTACCAAGCCACTGATCTTGCCGGCGAACTCATCAATTGACTCGGTTTCCTTCATTTGCAGCACCTTGAATTTACTCTTCAAAGTTTGCACTCGTGCCTTCCTCACTCGATCAACACCGAGAAACCTTGTCTTTAGGCTTTTCCAAGCCTCTTTTGCTATCTTCTTCTTGGTGATTTGCTGTCTTCTTCTTGGTGATTTGCTGTAACACATCATCGGGGACGGCCCCAAAAAGACATGCTAACGCCATCTTGTCCTTCTTCATCTCCACGTCAGCACTATCCGTGGGCTCGATACCTCCTAAATGCCTTGCGCCTGCATGTTCGCCTCCATCTTGATCACCCAGGTGGAGTAGTTGGTGGAGGTAAGCATCGGATATGGAAGCGATACTCCATTCTCCTTCAACGATCGTGATGCCGAGTGCTCGACGATGGACATCTTGTTGAAGCGAAGAATCTTTGGCTCTGATACCAATTGTTGGAGCTGAATCACTCAACTCACACAAATGCAATCAGCAAGGACACATGGAGTTTTTTTGTTGGCAATGCAGCTATCACAGCTCATGCCCCTTCTTTTTTCTCACTTGAATACATGCATACAAGAAGAATAAATAGACTCATGCAACAAACGTTTCCTATTGTCATGCCACTAGCTGCATGCATCAATGCCATTACTCAGCCAATTCATTTGGCCATAACTCACGCCATGCATGCCACTAAGTAGGACTGTTTCTTGCCAAGAAATCATTTCATGGCCTTTAATCCTGATTATAGCTCTCCGAGCCAATGCAGCAGCCTCTTGGCACTTTCGTCCGGCCGTATCGCATAGCTCTTGGCAAGTACATATCACACGTATTGCCATGGACATCCTTAAGTTCCAAACACTACTACTTGTGCAAAGCCATAAACAATTATTCACTACATGTAAATAAACAAAATAAACATGCATGTGTAGTAATAACAAGATTAATATCTAACAAAATCTACTATTAAAAAACATCACAAGCATATTGGTTTAATGACAAATAGCTCGATTGTCATTGCATATTCATCATAGAAAACTATATATCTTGTAGTAGGGGGCCGAGGCGGTGTCGGGCAGAGGGGAGGAGGGATGGGTGGCGCCAGGGCTGAGTGGGGGGTGGTGCGGCATGCCGTGTAGGTAGTAGGTGCGCCAGGTAGGTGAAAGGTGGGTGCGTATGATAGTAATATGCCCTAGAGACAAGTTCTAGAGGAACCCGAAGTTCTGGTTGGACGGGAACTTCTAGGCTGGCCCTGGTGGTGAGTTCTAGAGGAACCAGAAGTTCTGGTTGGACCGGAACTTCTGGGCCTGCTCTAGAGGCGAATTCTGGACGAACCAGAAGTTTTGGGTTTCGACCGGAAGTTTCGGGCAAAAATAAATTCGATACAGAATGTTATTTTTAGAAGTTTTGGGCTTTAGCCAGAACTTCCGGGCTGAACGTGTAGATTAGATCTGGTGGGCTTTAATGTTGATTAAAGGCCCATCAGTTGGCTCTATATAAGGAGAGGAGAGGCCAGGGCACAAAAGGCTGTTGGACCTCCCCTAACCCTAGCCGCCACCTCTCCTCTGACCGCTCCTGCTATGGCCGCATCTCTCCTAGTCTCGCGCACAGTACTAGCATACCGGTATGAGGTGATCCCGTCCCTGTACGTGTGGATACCGTAGAGGCACCGCTACGATTGCGATGCTGGTCTTCTTCACGTGGAGATCATGGTACTGCTGCGTCTTCGTCGCCGACGATCGGCCAGAGCTGGGCGGAGTTCATCGAGGACACGCTTCCCCAACTCTTCTTCCACTGCCCTAGCGTATCTCGTGTCTAGAGGTAACGATCCATGATCCTATTACTCGTATGGTTCCTAGGTTGAACGCTGTAGAGAAAAGTTTTGTCTCCTGCTAGCTTAGCCTACCCGTTCTCTAACGGTGGTATCAGAGCCTATGTGTGTAGTGTTCTATCTGGATCATACACATATAGATGATATGTGGTGGAAATATATTAGATCTATTATTCTTGCGTCAAATTTTCAGAACTTCCGGGCTAAAATAATTTTCGTATAGAAGGTTATTTTTGGAAGTTCTGGGTTTGACCCAGAAGTTCTGGGCCAAAATAAATTCGATACAAAAGGGTGATTTTGGAAGTTCCGGGCCTTGAGCCAGAAGTTCCGTGCCTTGAGCCGAAAGTTTCAGATCCACTTTTCAGACAAGCATTGATTCGACGCTTAACTCGTTTTTGCAGAGAATGTTGTGACTAGTATGGCTTTGTGATGTATATGATGCATGTATGTAATTTTTATGGCCTGCGTGTCATGGTTAATTGTAGTTCAAGGCTGTTCCGTCATTGTATTATGACCTACATGCCGACATGTGATGCTTCTTCTCATGTAATTTGTATAGTGCTATTATATGTAATAGACACATACAAGATCATGGAGGCTTGAAGCATGATGACCCAAAGGACAGGAACCGTGGAGATGGAGATCACCATATGAGAAGGGCCATACTATATCACAGTTAATATGATTGCTTGTGATGTTTACTTACGTTCCTGTCATACTATTCTTTCATGTTTTGTATGCAGTAGGCATCATTACCATGTTAGAATAGTTTTTCTCAGAAAATTAAGAGTCATTGATGCCCTTTCCAATAGCTGCACCTACAAAAAGTTTTGATCATTGCATGGTGAGTCTGCTAAAGCAGAGTGCCATCTTTTATCTTAACCAGTTAGGGTGAATGTCGGACATCCACAAGCATAGTATTGGTTTGCTTAACAAAGCTATCAAAACGGCTTTGGGCTTTGGGATATGGTGTTGGGTACTGGAGCATTTGATGCCACCCAACAAACAAGAGTCATATAGGGATGTGATTAGCAAGTGGTTGCTTACCTATGTTACTAATTTTTTAGCAGTGATGCTAAAGCTCACTAGAAATTGGTTGAATATGGATCTTGACCCACTACATGTCATAAGAGGGAAAACGATTGCATATCATGTAGTGGAGCATCTTTTATTTGATAGAAAATTCACATAGCATAGTGCTAAAACTTACATTTCTCTGTTGTAGATCATGGCACCTACTGCTAGTAACACTTCTAGTTTTAATTTACGATCGATTCTTGAAAAAGAAAAGCTTTCTGGAACAAACTTTATTGATTGACATAGAATCTTAAGAATTATTCTCAAATAAAAAAATGAATATATTCTAGAGGAGCCACATCCTAATGAACCAGCTAATAATGCATCTGTCACGGATCAGAGGGCTTATGAGAAGCACGCCAAGGATTCAATTGATGTTAGTTGTCTCATGCTTGCCTGTATGTCCTTTGAGCTTCAGAAGTAATATGAGAATAGGGATGCCTACGATATGATCATGGGACTCAAAGGCATGTTTGAGAACTAAGCTCGAGTCGAGAGGTACAACACCTCAAAGTCCTTGTTTACGTGTAGGTTGGCAGAAGGCAGTCCAGCCAGTCCTCATGTGATCAAGATGATTGGTTACATTGAGAGCCTAGAAAAACTTGGTTTTCCCCTTGGCTAAGAGTTGGTTACGGATGTGATTCTCCAGTAGCTCCCTAAGAGCTTCGAACCGTTCATCTTGAACTTTCATATGAACAGCATGGTGAAAACCATGACTAAATTATACGGGATGCTAAAGACTGCTGAGGAAAGCATTAAGAAAAGCTCTAGTCATGTGATGATGTTCAGAAGGATAGCAAGAAGAGAAAACGTAAGGGCAAGGCTAAAGCTTCGGATGAGATCTCGAGCTCTAAGCCTAGACCTGTTGGAAAGTCCAAGGCTGGCCTTGCTACTTTTGACACTTGCCACCACTGCCATAAGACTGGTCATTGGCGGAGGAACTGCAAGTTGTACTTAGAAGAACTCAAGAAAAAGAAGGGATGTAAGACTTCCACTTTAGGTATAAATGTTATTGAAATTATTTTTGTTACTCGTCCAAGTGATTCATGGGTATTTGATACCGGATCAATGATTCATACATGCAAATCGTTGCAAGGACTAAAAAGGACTAAGAAGTGCGCAAGAGGCGAGTTTGATGTCCGTGTCAGCAATGGTGCAAAAGTTGCTGCATTGGCCGTCGGTGTTTATTCCTTATCGCTACCCTCAGGATTAGTTTTGGAATTGAATAATTGTTATTACATGCCTGTCTTGGGCAGAAACATTATCTCTTCTTTATGTTTGGAGGAAGATGGTTATGAATTCATAATAAAGAATAAGTGTTGTTTGATATTTTTGAATGGTATGCTCTATGGTACTTGTCCATTGTTGAATAGATTATATATTCTAAATCTTAAGGATATAAATGTTTATAACATTAATATGAAGAAGCCACGGCTTAATGATTTGAATCCCACTTTTGTTTGGCATTGTCGTTTAGGTCATATAAATGAGAAGCGCATGCAGAAGCTCCATAAAGATGGTCTTCTAGAGTCATTTGATTTCTAATCATTTAACACATGCGAGTCTTGTTTACTTGGCAAAATAACTAAGACGCCTTTCACCGGTCAAAGTGAGAGGGCAAATGAATGGCCATTGCCCTTGTACATATAGATGTATGTGGACCAATGAGTTCTATGGCTAGAGGTGGTTTACAGTACTTCATTACTTTTACCGATGACTTTAATAGATTTGGTTACATCTACTTAATGAGGCATAAGTTTGAATCCTTTGAAAAGTTCAAGAAGTTCCAGAATGAGGTACAAAATCATATAGTCAAGACAATTAAATTTTTACGATTGGATCTTGAAGGTGAATATTTGAGCCATAAGTTTAATGATCATCTAAAGCAATGTGGAATTGTTCCACAGCTGACTCCACCGGGCACGCCTCAATGGAATGGGGTGTATGAGCGGAGGAACTAAACTTTGTTAGACATGGTCCGATCAATGATGAGTTAATCTGATCTTCCATTATCCTTCTAGGGATACGCTCTAGAAACTACTGTTTTCACATTAAACAGGGTTCCATCTAAATCTGTAGAGAGGACACCATATGAGATATGGACTAGAAAGAGTCCCAGATTGTCTTTTCTAAAGATATGGGGTTATGATGCCTATGTAAAATATTTGACGTCTGATAAGCTCACTCCTAAATCTGATAAATACTTCTTTGTGGGATATCCTATGGAAACCAAAGGATATTACTTTTACAACCAGGAAGAAGGCAAAGTGTTTATCACCTAGAATTGTGTTTTTCTTAAGAAAGAGTTTCTCTCAAAAGAAGTTAGTGGGAGCACGGTGCAACTTGAAGAGATTCGAGAACCATTAGAAAGTGTTTCAGCTCCTATTGAACCACAACTCGATATGTAAACTGTTGCAGAACCTGTTGTCAAGACACCAGCCCCACATCAGTCTAAAAGGGTTGGATGTGCGCCCGAGCGGTTTACGTTGTTAACCACGAGGCAGCTCGACATATTATTGTTGTTCAATGATGAACCTAAGACCTACTCGAAAGCAGTGATGGGACCAAACTCTGAGAAATAGCTTAGAGCCATAAGATCCAAATTAGAATCCTTGCGAGAAAATCAAGTTTGGAACTTGGTCGATCCACCTAATGGTGTTAAAACTATCGAGTGTAAATGGATTTTTAAGAAAAAGATAGACGTTGATGGAAATGTTCATATTTATAAGGGACGATTGGTGGTGAAAGGTTTCAGGCAAATTCAAGGTGTTGATTGTGATGAAACATTTTCGCCCGTCGCAATGCTAAAGTCTATCCGAATCATTTTAGCAATTACCGCATATTATGACTATGGGATATAGCAAATGGATGTCAAAATGGCTTTCCTTAATGGAAACCTAAGCGAGGATGTGTACATGATATAGCCTGAAGGTTTTGTCGATCCAAAAAATGCTGGAAAAATTTGCAAGCTTTAAAAGTCTATTTATGGGCTGAAGCAAGCTTCTCAGAGTTGGAATCTTCGTTTTGATAAAGTAATCAAATGGTTTGGTTTTATCAAGAATGAAGAAGAGTCTTATATTTATAAAAAGGCTAGTGGGAGCGTACTTGTATTTCTAGTCTTATATGTAGATGACATATTATTGATCGGAAATAATATTCCAATGCTTAATGCTGTTAAATCTTTATTGCGAAATAGTTTCTCAATGAAAGATCTTGGAGAGACAGCATACTTATTGGGCATAAAGATCTATAGAGATAGATCGAGAAGGCTAAATAGATTAAGCCAAAGCACGTACATTGATAAGGTATTGAAATGGTTCAATATGCAGGATTCCATGAAAGGTTTTTTGCTAATGTCACATGGTATTACTCTTAGCAAGAGTCAGTGTCTCTCGACACCTGATGAGCTTGAGAAGATGAGTGTGATACCGTATGCTTCGGCAATTGGGTCCATCATGTATGCCATGCTTTGTACATGCCTAGATGTTTCCTATGCTCTAAGTGTTACGAGCAGATACCAATCAAATTCGAGTGAACATCACTGGGTGATAGTAAAGAATATCCTCAAATACTTGAGAAGAACTGAGGATAAGTTCCTAGTCTACGGAGGTGCGAAGGAGTTCGTTGTAAATGGTTATATCGACGCCAGCTTCCAAACCTACAAGGATGATTCGAGATCGCAGTCTAGATTTGTGTTTTGTCTCAATGGAGGCACAGTGAGTTAGAAGAGTTCCAAGCAAAAAACGGTTACAGATTCAACAACGGAGGCCGAATACATAACAGCTTCTGAAGCTACGAAAGAGGCTGTTTGGATCTAAAAATTTATTTCTGAGCTGGGTGTTGTCCCTAGTGCGTCCAGTCTAGTGGACCTCTTGATGGAATTGTGCACAAGAAAATTCTGGGGGAACCGGAAGTTTCGGCTGTAGCCGGAAGTTCTGGGTTCTAGAGCATCTGGAAGTTCTGGTAGGACCAGAAGTTCTGGATCAGTCTCAGTGTTCGATTTTCTGGATGAACCGGAAGTTCCAGCTGGAGCCGGAAGTTCCGGGTTCTGGACAAACCGGAAGTTTCGAGTTGAGAATTAATTCGATACATAAGGTCTATTTTGGAAGTTCCGGATAGGATCCGGAAGTTCCGGTGGCCGGAAGTTCCGGCTATAGCCGGAACTTCCGGACCACGCGAACAGATTAGATCTGTTGGGCTTTAATGCAGATTAAAGGCCCACGTTGGTGCACTATATAAAGAGGGGTGGGGCTAGCACGTGAAGGCTGCTGTTCATTGTTACTTCACCCTAACCCTAGCCGCCACCCTCTCTCTCCTCGATCACAAGGGTTGTGGTTGATCTCTTTTGGATCTCGTGAGTGGTGCTAGCACGCCGGCGTGAGGTGATCCCATCCCTGTACGTGTGGATACCGTAGAGGCACCGTTGCTGCATCGGTGCTGTTCTTCTTTCTCGCAGAACGCCGAATTACGCTGACTTCGTCGCCGACGAACGGATGGAGTTGTGAGGAGCAGATCGAGGACACGCTTCATCGACTCTACTTCCGCTGTCCGAGCGCATCTCGAGGCTCAAGGTAACGATTCATGATCCCATTACACGCATGGTTCCTGGGGTAACGGGGTAAAATTTTGAAATTAAGCGCTAGCGTAGCCTTCTCATAACCCAACACCTCTATTGTGATAATAGTGGTGCCATTGCGTAAGCCAAGGAGATTAGGTCGCACCAGAAGTCCAAGCACATACTACGACGCTATCACCTCATCCGTAAGATTATAGATAGAGGTGATGTAAAGATACGCAAGGTGCAAACGGATTCAAACATTGCTAATCCGTTGACGAAACCTCTCTCGCAGCCCAAGCATGAGGCACACTTAAGTTCTATGGGTATTAGATACTTACGTGATAGAGTCTAGTATATGTGAGAGAAGATGTCTTGTATATGCTAATGTACTTTTGGATAATTGGTTATCTTGTTCCTTGAATAATTATCTTTTACATTGATCAGCAAGTATGTGACTTATTTGTGAGACTCTTTGTTTTATCATGATGTTATTCTAAATGATCCCTAATCTCATATCATCATGTAGGACAATGATTATTTATAGATTAGCACATTTGACTGATTGATAATTATGTTTCACGGATTATAGATATGGAGATATTAAATTAGTGATGTGGACACATGTTAGAGAACATGGTGTTGGATAGACCCATCTTGAGATACTGCTGGGATTGTTATTCTTGATGTGCCATCAGTTATCATCTCAAATAGTATACCTGTAGAATCCTTTAACCTGAGATCGTCATTGATTCCAGAATGTGTAGTAACACACTTAGGGGCTTCCAAACGCTATTCCATAACTGGGTAGTTATAAAAGTTGCTTTCGGGTATCGGGTATGTTATGAAACATGTCGTGGAATTTGAGCGATCAAGATAGAATTTACCCCTCCTAAATAACGGAAGAGACGTCTCTAGACCCCTCGAGATAGTTAGATTGGGAAAGTGCATGGCTATGCTAGTATGATTAAAGAGTTAATTATGATTAATCTACTATTTGATCGAGTGAAGTGTCGAGATATTACAAGGGTGGCACGAATCTCGCCTTGAACTTGACTGACGTCGTGTGGTAAAGGGATTGGTGCTTGAGTATATCAAGGTTCAGTTGATATGATCTTTTGTATGCATTCGGAGGTCAGTATGTGCTGCTAGGTACCGCTATTGACTTGTGATCAGAAAAGGTTTCCGGGTAGCGGCCATTTACATATGAACCTATTGGATCACACGCTTAAGGGGATGGGATTTAAAGCTTGCAAGTATTGACTCTAGTGTAAGTGGAAGATTGATGGTAATATGTCCTAGAGACAAGTTCTAGAGGAACCAAAAGTTCTGGTTGGACCGGAACTTTCGGGCCCGCCCTGGTGGCGAGTTCTGGAAGAACCAAAAGTTTCGGTTGGACCGAAACTTCCAGGCCTGCTCTAGAGGTGAATTCTGAACGAACCGGAAGTTCTGGGCTTCGGCCGGAACTTTCGGGCTGAAATAAATTCGATACAGAATGTTATTTTCGAAAGTTTCGGGCTTCGGTCGAAACTTCTGGGCCAAACGTACAGATTAGATCTGGTGGACTTTAATGTTAATTAAAGGCTCATCAGTGGGCTCTATATAAGGAGAGGAGAGGCTAGGGCACAAAAGGCTGTTGGACCTCCCCTAACCCTAGCCGTCACCTCTCTCCTGGCCGCACCTAATGTTTTCGCATCTCCCCTAGTCTCGCGTGCGGTACTAGCATACCGACGTGAGGTGATCCCACCCCTGTACGTGTGGATACCGTAGAGGCACCGCTACGATTGCGGTGCTGGTCTTCTTCGCGTGGAGATCGTGGTACTGCTATGTCTTCGTCGCCGACGGTCGGACGGAGCTAGGCGGAGTTCATTGAGGACGCGCTTCTCCAACTCTTTTTCCGCTGTCCTAGCGCGTCTCGCGTCTAAAGGTAACGATCCATGATCCTATTGCTCGTATGGTTCCTGGATTGAACGTGGTAGAGAAAAGTTTTATCTCCTGCTAGCGTAGCCTACTCGTTTCCTAACAGCGTAGGACACAACATCACCGTCAATTCGTCTTTTTAAGAAGCAGTGATAGAGATATAGTTCTACTTACTTTGCATGTTTTATTACCTTTCAGTTTCTTCAGAGCGGCGGTTGGGAAATGGAGCTCATCGCCCATCGGTTGCTTCACTCCCACCGTCCCACGTACAGTTTATCTCGCTGCGAGCGAGCTCTGCAATGGTAAAGCATGAGGGAGCTGGCACCGAAGATGTAAGTTCAGTCCTGCGCGGCGACCATGGATTCCGTACACTGATCTTAATTCGTCATCACTTATCAGGATTGTTAGTTTTATCTATGCTTACATTTTCTCCTGAAAGAAAACTCAAATAGTCTATGACCGCCATGCTTGAGTATATATATGTTGTTTCTAACAAAAGTTTTATATTTTGTAAGCTTGGAGTTTTATGCTCAGTTTTCTGAAACTCTAACGAGCCAATTTTCATTGTAGGCCTGAACTGCAAAGATGGAGATCCATGTTGCCACTGAATTTCACACAATCCTTGAATTTCACACAATCCTTTAGGATATGCTTGGTTGAGCTATAGATTCTAAAAAGTTGTAATGAGCTAGGAGCTATAGAAAAACTACAAAGTTGTTTAGTTTGAGTAATTGTGGATCTACGATAGAGCAATTATATGAAATTATGAAACTTAACAACAGGAAATGATGATTCCATACCTCAATTAATGATAAATTAATAAGTTTATACGGACTGATGAAATGATCGAGTAGCGTAAACTGTGAGGTTGTAGAATATGAGGGATGAGCAATTTTCACTTTCAACTGGCAAAAATTTGCTCCAGTCAGATTTCATCCAATATTTTTTAAATTTTTAGCTTTTTAGCCGAAAAATTGGTTGAAAAAGTTGAAAAAGTGGTATGTGGGCCCTGCATATATGCCGGAACGGCGTAAAACTGCCGGCCCATTTTATTAAGGTTGAGAAGAGATTACAAAGAGTTATGTGGGCTCTGGACCATATGGCATTGAAAGAATAAGTGGCGAAAAGGGGAATGTGTAGTATATTTACTTCGCCATAGTTCTCTTAGATTTGCAATTCATGTTCAGTCGTAACCCTTTTGTTCTCACATTTATTCCCATGCACTGTTAATCCAATTAATAGGATGATCAAGTAAATACATATACCAAAGTTGCTACTGCAGTATTGCCACATGGTTGTCTACATGGGTCCTAAACTCCTAGGACCAGTATACCACATGACATGTTCATACTTTTCTTTCTTGAACAATAATGACCAGTAGAAGGAACAAATGTTAATCTGTACATGCATGGGAGTTGGGGCCCTCATGTAAGCAGAGTGGGTTGCCTGTCTATATTAAATTGTCTGTGCATTAACCAAATGATTGAACCAAATGATCATAATGCGCAGCAGCCATATGGTCTTGAATTCCTAAGTGGCCACACTCTGAATTGACACTTGCCAATTTCTGCACCACCTTTCTTTCCATGGATAGCTACAGTACTTGGTTCATGGGTGACAAGATGCATCCACACTGATGAACCAGATCACAGATACACATGCATCCCCCACATCATCAGATCTCATGGTTCAGAATGCAGACTGTTCAGGGGTAAGAGGCTGTGTCAGTGTTGCCCAAGACAACACACAAAGTACATCATGCAGAGGCAGTGAAAAGAACAATCAATGGCAATGGCATGCAGTGCATGACTATTTAAGGAAGCCTCCTTGACCTCACCAGTGGCTCGGGGGCGAGTTGAGACCAGCAGAGCACCACAGGAGGCATGGCAATGGCATCTTCAGGAATACTAGTCCCATCAGTGGCCTTGCTTGCCCACTAGGCATCAGTATAATTGGACTCTTTCCTGTGTCTTACAGAAAAGAAAGGAGGAAACAAGGACTGGTATGATTTGAGGTTTCATGCTCTTTGGCAGAACCTTTTTCTTTCACCACCAAAAGATCTACTCATTGCATCCCCTGAGGAATATCTTGCACTAGAGGCAACATATCCATCAGTTTTATTTTCAGAAGGCAGTTTTTAGTTTTCCTTTTCTTACAAAACATGCACTGATGTAAATTAGTGGACAACAGTATATCTGTAAGAATATTAGTAAAGCTTCATTGCAAATACAGTGACCTTTAGGTAAATCTTAACATATATAAAGACTAAAGTAACACGAAGCCTTAACAAAATTAGCTAGTTCATGCACTATCCTCTAAAAGCACATATTAACATGATAAAAAACCAATTAACTATTTTATGCACAATACATTAACATTTTGGCAAGAGATGGAAAATTGAAACAAAGACGCACCTATAGACACATATCAATGTGCTGCAAACTAATTCATAATTTCCTAGTGCTTATTAAAAGTTAATGTACTCAGTTGCGTTTACTGGAGAAATAACAGTTAAAAACACAGGTGAAGAAATTGAGAGACTAGACTCAGTAGTTAACTGTCAAATAATGAATCCAACAAGACATAGTAAGAAGGAAAACTAATGAAACTTTTCGTTCAGAAAAAAGCTGCATGACACCAAACCTTGCCATACAACAAATATCTATAGGCATGACCATATAGACTTCTCTAGTTCTTACCTTCTCATGAAGTATAAACCTCTGATATCTCTAGACATCATCCATCTACATGCTGAAACTGGTGAAATGTCCACCATGCTGTCTATTGGTCTCTCACTGTAATTTCCCACAGCTTTATTGAACTGCACTGATGCAAGTAAAAGCCAGAGGGGTACTGTCTCTCCAGATGCAGTTCAAGAAAGCTGTGGAAGACCACAAAGAGGGCCATCTTCTTTTGCAGATGCACAACTAGAAACATGCAATTAGCTACCAATTAAGTATTACTGACCATTCATGACAAGAAGCAGGCAGTAATCTATGGATGTTCACTTCTTCGTATAGCTCATGTAGTATATTGGAAGCTAAAGACTTGAAATGGAGGAAGGTACAAGATGCAACTGGTTCTTCTAGGCTTCAGCACAAGGAGGTGGGGGAAGAAAGAAGGGGAGAATGAGGGTTATTTATACCAGCAAGGTGAGGAGGAGGTCACCATGGGGTTGGTGAGAGGTTAAGGACCCAATCCCAAGAAGAATATGGAGGCAGCCTGAACACTACTCCAAGCCCCTCCTTACACTCTCTCTCTTTCAACTCGGAACATCTAAAAAAAGAATTGTGGACTCTGAAGAAGGAGATTGTTTGGCTCATCAAACCAAGGAGGCTGTAAATCAGACGGGAGACAGAGGCCAAATACTTTAATTGACACTTGATGGCAAATGTGCCACTGGCTGCTTAGAAAAATTTGGCCATCACTTTGTTTTCTTCGGTTGGTAGTTGTTCTGATGTGGGTGCACAAAACATGCGTGACACGATGCTGAAAGCAGGGCAAAGACGGAGCTTTTGCTGCCTTTCTAGTGGAGCCGGAATAGCAAGCTAGCACACTGTACACAGTCCACATGCGGAAAAATTGATCATTTGCTACTCTCATGATGTCCAATTTGATTATGATGCTTCCTTCCTCGACCAATGCTAAAAAGACCGAACAGAAGATGGAAAATAAAAGTGGGATGAAGCTGATATTTATAACAATTATTTAAGTGCTTGAACAAATAGATTTAATATTAAAATTTGATACACGACTTTAAAATATTTTTTTCACAATTTTTAGATAATTTTTTAAATACAATATTTAAGATATTACGAAGTGTGCACCCTTACATGGCATAGGACATATCCTAAAACGAACAGTTCTCACAAGTGATATGATGTGCTAGTATTTTTTTAGCAATCCATACAAGACGGTGATGTTTGTATTAATAAGTCGGAGAAAAAAATACAAGATTACAGCTCTGGAAGATTATAATTAGAATAAAAAAAGCACTCTAATACGGGCCAGCAACTCTAACCCATGACCCAAGGACAGCACTAACATCAAGTTAATCACCGCTAGGCGAGACCGACCAACACTAACAGGACAGACACCAACACTTCCCAAACAAAATCCTACAATCAACCCTTTAGCAAGACTCGCAGTCAATTAAGGAGTGAGAGCAAACTGAAGGAGATCGGCAAAGGCGAGCATCAAAATTTTTAAGACGATGTCTCCAGAGAAGTCATGACTCAAAAACGCTGCCATCATCCGTCTAAGAGCCTTAGGCTAGCTTTTCACCGAAGAGCCTCGTGAGGGGATGAGAGGGCGGTTACTCGATAAAGCCTCAAAAGAGTAACATGGCGTCCGAAAGTGTCATCGATATCAGCCCAATAATGTTGGGTTCGGCTTTCGCTTGTAGCTTTCTCCCCCAACCTTGAAGATGCCCTCAAACTACCCCAATCAACCAAAACAATCTCTGAAAACAAGCACCCTGCCACGAAAGACTCCGAGACGAAGATAAGACCTTGCAACCCTATTGCCTGACCAAGTCAGCGCCCCTCCGCCAGCCCAACTCCTGCACACTGACGAAACATTAGGCTAGCAGAGCTTGTTCTAGGCTAAAACTTCACCAAAATCGAGGAACGCCCCATGACCAAGAAGAAAGATGGCCACAGGAGAGGAGGAGCTCTAGGGGAGGGAGAAGAAGAAGCTAGAAGGAAGCAACCACTGCACTGCTGAGACAAAGCCGACAGTGCCAACCACGGGTACGACGCGGACGACCCGAAGGCAGAACACAACAGGTTGCGCTCACCGTCGAAGGCCCCTCGTGCGCCACTCCACGACGCCCTGAACCTTCTAGAATTGATCCTCCTGCATCTATCTTGAAGCTGACACTCGGCGGGTACTATTGAAGACGTCACCAGGACCGACGACTCTTTGGTAGTAAGAAAACCGCTGAGCAGGCAAACGGTGCCAACGCCGGCCTCAACAGATCAACGCAGCGAAGGCAGAAACTAGAGATCCCATGCCGGAGCACACCACACACGCCAACTCACCCCACGCCAGGGCACGGCCGCCGGAGCATCACCAAGGGCACTGCCGCACAAGCAGGCCAGATCAGGCCCTTTGAGCCCCGAGCCACTACACAGCCAGAGAAGTAGAAGAGCAGCTACTGCCAGGGAGGGAGGGGGAGGGCCGTGGCTACAAGGGAGAAAGATGGCCACTAGATCCGTCGCCTGGCCGATGTCACTTCGCAAGTCGTCGGCGCCACCAACTCACGCCACCCTGCGCGCACAAATCGACCAGAAGCCAGCCATCCTCACGCCAGATCTGGCCTTGGCGCCGCCTCGCCATCCTCATGAAAAGGAAGTTTGGGAAGGAGAAGAAAAACGTCCCGCCGCCACCTTCTTTGCGACCACACGGGAGGCCCGACGACATGCTTCGGTGGCGGCGATGGGAGGGAAGAAGAATGGGCGGCAGTGGCTGGGGGGGTGAAGTTCCACCCGAGCCACCGCTAGGACGACGCGGGCGGCTAGAGAAAGTATGTGCCAATATTTTCAAGAACAATTCTAAAGTATTATTTGCATGAGGTCTCTAGCGATTCTACTTGATTGGATTCATTTAAAAAAGAAAGCAAATGGCCTTGTTTGTTTATCATATAATTTTAAAAAAGTGATTTTCCTCTCAAAACAAATGTAAAGGCGATTGTTATTCGTTGGGCTCAAGTTTGAAATTGTATATGTGCATAATTCATCTGAATGCCATCTCTTTTCTGTATATATATTTCAAAATTCAGTTGACTGACAAAGATTTTGTTATCTGGAAACGAAAAAGGAAGCAACTGATCTCGTATTTCAGACAAAGATTTCTAGTGGAAAGGCGATCGAAAGCATGCGCCTAGGTCTCGCGCAAAGGTCAAACCGATCTGACGGTGAACAGAGAGGTCTGCCTGCCAATTCCTTCTTGGGGCCATCAAGCAAGAAACAAGGTGCTGATTAATTAAGCAATATCTCAAAAGGAGAAGATGAGATCTCGGGGACGAACACACCAATGCTTCCTTCACCGATTTAAGTAATGAATTCAACATCAACAAGCTCTGGCCCAACATGATCGACCTGCCTGTCCATGGTGTCTCATTGTGTAGATGATAGTGGACCAAGAACCTGAATTTCCTCTCGTCTTCGACTCTGAATATACATGTGTATATAGACACCAGGATGCAGACATGAAGATCTGGCTGCGAAATCTGAAATCTACTCGATGGATCATCTCGTCGATGTACGAGTAACATGCTGTAAATTTTAGTAAAAGTATTAACTGCGCTTACGCAGATCGAAGCTGTAATATTATCGGCTGTGCAGGGATCGATGCTTGATCTTGGGCTGCATGCAACGCGAGTTCTGACATGCGTCCGGTGTCAGGCCGGCGTCAGATCACAG
>KE372223.1:1087003-1110511 GCA_000418225.1 Zizania latifolia
GTGTGTACCCAAAGATGTATTGATTGATTTGGAACACAAGGGAGGAGTTTCCACGGCAAAAGGAGAGTTTTCCCAGTGAAAATCGTGAAGAAATCGCGATTTTGGGCTGTTCTGTTTTTACTGTAGCAGCCGGAAGTTCCGGTTGTGACGGAAGTTCCGGTCCCCGGAAGTTCCGGTTGAGCCGGAAGTTCCGGCCAGTCAGAACAGTTTGAAGCACGTTTGCTCGTCAACGACTACAGGGATTCATCCTCAGCACCCTCTACACCAAGCTTGCAGTAAAACCCTCTGAACCTTATCTTTTGTGCTCAAACATTATTCTGAGGAATTTACTGTGATCTAGGGTTTACTTATTGCTCACTAACACGTTACTTTTTCAAGTTGCACAATGAATGCTTTTCTTTGTATTCTTGTGTTTGTTTCGTGTTAGTAGAGATTTTTGTTAGAGGTTCTGAGTTGAATACTTGTTATTCTTGAAGAGTGTTTTTGAGGAGATTTTGAGATATCAGCTTGCCTGGTGTGATCTTTATCGCACAATCTTGTGCTGAGCTTTCTTGAGTCACTTGCAAGGCTGATATTCTCATTGGTTGAAGTTTTGGGGGTATTTGGATTTTCCACTGCGTTTTTAATTTGCGCCCATTCACCCCCCCTCTGGTCGCCTTTTCGGTCCTACAAAGGGCCATAACAGGTGAGATGATAGGCCCCCTTTAGTGACGGGTGAATATTGTCGCTGTCCGTAAATCACCGAGCAGTCCACCCAAGGGGGTACCTGAGGTGGTGATTAAATGTGTGTAAGAAAAGCGCAGCGCCTTCGAACCCGATGGTCGACTCTAGAACACAAGAGCCAAGATTTATACTAGTTCGGGTCTCCAAGAGGATAATAACCTTATGTCCAGTGTTTTGGTGTATAATATAATGGTGAAGCTTACAATACGACACAATCAAGCTATAGAGGCTTATGGTGTCGAAAGCAAGATGAACAACTTGTGATTGGATGCTAAAAACTTAGATTGTCTCTAGGGGGTGCCTCGCCTTAGCCCAACAAACCAGCTCCACTAGAAATACAAGGACCAATCACTCGAGCTTGCGCACGATAATTAAATTACCAGGTGAAAGCGTTTTTAGGATTGCATAAACATGAGCTATTGAATGGAGTACTACTAAATTCGTGTGATACTATTGTTTTACTTAGGAATGTAGAAAATGCTAAAGAAAACTAAGATGGAGCGTCAGTGGTAGAGATTGGCGTCAGAGCTGACTGTGATAGTGAGGCTAAATTAAAACAACCATAACTTTGGAATGCCTTCTTTAATTTAGAAGTTTTTAGATATTTTGGAAAGCTAGAGAAGTTTACTTTTACTTTCTAAAGAATTTAATTCCCGCTGAAAAAACTATACTAGTCAACTAGAATCACTGAATTAATTAACTTTCCTTTTCCAATCAAAGTGTCTTTAGGAAAGAAAAAAGTCTAAATTACACCCTCAAAGTATCGCTGAAGTCTGAATAACCCCCTAAAGAATTTTACTGTCTGAAAAACACCCGCGGTATTGTAAAATAGTTCAATTTACACCTTTGAAGGGTGATTTTGCTGACATGGCCCTAGTGACGTGGCAGATCAATGAAAAAGTCTGAACTACACTCTCCAACTTTGCCTAAAGTCTGAATAACCCCCTAAACAAATAAAAAATATTTTAAAATTAATTTCTCAAATTTTTAATAATTCTGTTTTATTTTCTAAAAATCCAGAATAGTGCTGAAACCTTTAAAAATTCATAACCAATTCATTTTAACTTTAAATTTGACCATTCAAACTACATAATTTTCTAGAAAATGAGATCAAAATGAATTGGTTATGAATTTTTAAAGGTTTCAGCACTATTATGGATTTTTAGAAAATAAAACAAAATTATTTAAAATTTTAGAAATTAATTTTTAAACATTTTTATTTGTTTGGGGTGTTATTCAAACTTTAGGCAAAGTTGGAGGGTGTAATTCAGACTTTTTCATTGATCTACCATGTCACCAGGGCCACGTCAGCTGCCACGTCAGCAAAACCGCCCATGGTTTCACCACGTCAGCAAAATCGCCCTTCAAAGGTGTAAATTGAACTATTTTGCAATACTACGGGTACTTTTCAGACAGTAAAATTCTTTAGGGGGTTATTCAGACTTCAGTGATACTTGGAGGGTGTAATTTAGACTTTTTCCTTTAGGAAATAATCAATAGTTTCCATATGTAATAAAGTTTCATACTTTGGAGTGACGTCCCTAGGATTATAAATACCCATAGGGACCTTAGTTGTATTTGAGTTTTATTGAAATCAAAGTGTAGCTCTGCTACTTTGCCAGTTAAAGCCATGATCGGTTAGATCGTCATTTCGTTGTTTCAAAACTCCACCTTGTATCTACTATAAAAATCCTATAAGATCCAGCATTTGAGTACCTGTTCATCTTTTTTTTGCTAGTTCTCGATTACTTACAGGAACAAAGACCCTCATAGTTTGGTTGATCACGCTCCATAAGATCATAAACAACCTATGGAGTTGGTGTAGCAATTAAAAAGGCACAACGCCCCTAGACGATTGTAGTCAGATCATCAAGATATCCTCCTATCAATCGACTTACCCCTCTCATCGAAAGATAGGGCCACCCAAGTCCCCATCATTTGTTTGAATCGTAGGCAATCATTCTTCTATGAGACTCTGTTTGGTTCATACATTAAGTTTAGTCCAGTTACGATCGGAGTTCTCCTCTGTTCATCGACGCAATCTCATTGCTCGATCATATCTCCACTGCTTCCTACCTCAAGCAGCAATCCATGTCAGTGTGGGTACTTACCCGTAGCAGTGGGAGATGAATATTATTAAAAATAAGTATATTTCTAGTGTCGGTGATATAACTCTCAGTTATCCCAAGATGAGCTTTGGTGGATCGAACCAATAGTGGACCTAGCCTGCATGGTAGTCCGATACAACCAAGGAGTCCGACGTCGATAAGGAAGCTTAATGCCGATATAGCAGTCAAACATAGATTTAGTATTAGAGATAAAATATGTATAAATATCCTTATAAATAGGAGATAAAGAAGTGTTTGGTTGTAATCCCTAGATGCTAGGAAACCAACTCAGTTAAGATATCATATCTATAATCTTTATCTCCTAGGCTATATAAAGGGGATGAGGGACCCCCTCCAAAGGCATCCATGTTTAGATTTAGATTTTGCATACATCACTACTACAGAACATGCTATTAGTACCGGTTGAAAACCCACCTTTAGTCCTAATTTTTGATCCAGTACTGTCCATCCAGGACTAAATGGGTGGCACAGTAGTATAGGTTATTCAACTGGCACTAATACACTTATTTAGTCCTAGGTGGGGAACCCGACATAGGTCTAATTCTCTATGCATTAGTATCGACTGAGATGCACAGCCGGTAACTAAATGCATAACTTTAGTGCCGGGTGGACTTCTCAGCCGGTACTAAATACACTATTTTTTTAATTTTTATCTACTGTGAACTTAGTTAACTAGTAAAGATTTACATTATTTTAATTTTAATGTTTTACGTTAAATTTTCATTTGTTGATAGATAACAAGTAAAATTTAATTTATTTTTTCTGTCTTATGAAGACCGGTAAAGTTTAATTTATTTTACGCAGTTTTTTCATTTAATTTGCATCGTACGCTATTTTTTGTTTCATTTCGAACGGCAAACAAAGAAAACACAGTATAAAAGTTATCACTTTATATATACTATAGGATATATTTACATACATATATATATATTATTGTACATGTATATATATATTACGGGGTTTACTACATACATATATATAGCTAATACATACATATATATATATACTACTAGTCGTTGTCACCGCCGCCCCATGCTGAGCCTCCACTGACGTCGTCGATGCCACCGTCGGAGATGCCACCATCATCACTGCCGTTGTCGTTGCTGCCACCATAGTCATGGCCTATGCCTGTTGGGGAATGCAGAGGCTACGCTAGCCAAAAACAAAACTTTTTATTCCCCGCACACTAGGAAGCCTTGCTAGAGAGGGACCATAGATTGTTACTTCAGGCACGCAGTGCATTGGAAGGAGAGTTGGAGTAGCGAGCTAGCTCAACTCGAGCATGCCGAAGAGGTCAGGAAGCCGATCAACTGTTAGCATTATGCCTTAGAGACAACATGGAGATATTATACGTGGCATACTATGTTTATGAAATAAAATAACTGTTCCTTGAAATAGATTATTATTATGGATCAAGAAATGCGTGATTTGATCATGAGACTCATAATGTGATTATTTCTAGATGATCCCTGATCGGATATAGGTCATATGTGGAACAGATATGACTGAGATCAGCATGTGTATTGATTGATGATCATGTCTCATGGATCATGGGTATGGAGATACCAACTCAATAGCATGGACATATGTTGGATAGATCTACTATGAGGCACTATTGAGATTACGCGTGTCATCAGTTGGTCTCAGTATTGTTTATATAAAGTCCTTTAGACCTAAGATCTCCATGGTTCCCAACATACGTAGTGGCTTACTTTGGGACTACTAAACGCTATTCCATGACTGGGTAGTTATAAAAGTAGTCATCGGGTCTATCATGAAACATCTAGTGGGATGTGAGTGATCAAGATGGAATTTGCTCCTCCTTTTGGGAGAGATATCTTTGACCCCTCGATGTAATGGATTATGGAAGTGCATGGCCATGCCGAGGTGATTAAAGAGTTAATCTTGGGTTATAATCCAATACGGAGATCAAGAGAGTTTCGAGCTATTGATAGGCTGGCATAAATCTCACCTTGTGCTCGACCGATATCGTGAGGCAAAGGGACATGTTGTTGACACCAGAATTTAGATTAGTGCACCATCGGCTAGGTGAGCCAAGCAACTAAGCCGATGGGCCACCGACAAAGGCTAAATTGGCGAAGACGGGCCACACATGGCATGGGCTGATACTTCATGAGTAGTTTTATTTAGTTAGCAAATAAATAAGTCAGTTAGGATTCTATGTTATCTGTAGGTAACATGTCTACCCGGCTATAAATATGTAAGCCCAGGGTCATTGTAACAAGTTCACACAACTCTGTCAATCAAACCCTTCGGTGCATCGCTAACTTTAGGTACGTAGCATTAGGGCGATTCTCCGCTGGAGTTATGGCTGCATCGGTTGAGTCCGATCTCTAACCTCAATGGAGATAGCCTGTTTGGTGAACTGATTCATGTGTTCATGGCTTTCTTGGTTGAGTCTGATACTGTGATCAGATGGAGTAGGTTTGCTAGTTATCGGTTTAATGCATTGATTCATTTTCTCGCAATGTGTTTTATTGATCGAATCTTTGTATTTACCAATCACGGTGGTTTAGTTAGTCATACTAGATTAGATCATATGTCGATCATCAATGGCACGCTGTCTCGGTTGGGTCTGATCCATGGCGTTGATGGGGATACATACTGGATGGTCTAGCCTGATCTGTTGGACCGATGTTCATCGGAGTTTTAGCCGATGGAGTATCTGTGACTCTGTTATTCGGTTCTATTTTGTCCATCATACTCCTAGTAACTTGTCTTTACGCTGCATCGATTTAGTTTGAACCATGGAGGTTGGTATCTTAGAGTAATAATGATGGAGCTGATTGATAGGGTTTATTGTGCTATATATGCTTTTAATGATGCATCATGGTTTTTAATCGTGCTATCATTGTCGATGCCGATAGGCTATCGCCGATAGAGTTAGGATATCTCACGTTTATTCCCAAGTCAATTGTAGGGTCAAATTGACTGACACGCCGACTGACACCTCCGGATTATTTAAGACCTACACTAGAGCTAAGCACACTCTCCTAGGCCTTTGAGTGTAAAGACATAGGGATACCTATGATTTTTGTATCAACACATGTACATATGGAACATTACAAGATTCAGCTGATATGATCTTTACGCATACTTGGGTTAATATGCTTTGCTAGAGGCCATTGTTAACAGAGTATGGAAAGGAGTTTTTATATGTTAACCAAGCTATGTATGAACCTACAGGGTCACACACTTAACGGATTGGAATAGGATTCGAATTGGGCTCAATTTGGATAGAGATTCAAATGGTTTAGATAGAGATCCGAACAGATCGGATGGGGATCTGAATAGAGTCCTGGTTGGGCCCGAGAGGGCCCAAGCTAGGACGTCTATATAAATGAGGATGCAGGGCACATGGAAGTAGAGTTTTTTTGCTAATTGCATGTTGATGCATTTCTCCTGTTAAGTAGTTAGCCACTAAGAGCAAAGCCTAGCCGCCTCCTCTCGAGAGCCTGACCATCTCGCCGACCGCCTAGGTGCTAGTACACCATCAGCCAGTGTTCCCACCCTGGATGTGTGGATACCGATAGAGGCATTACTATTCTGCTTCACATCAACATCGATGTCACTGATTGGATCGGTGGTATCATCGGCTACTTCTCGAGGACCGCCATCGGCTTAAAGGAGTCCTTAAGAATTCTCGAGGACGCTAATCGGCTTCCCGACCACATCAGCACACTCGAGTTGGATCGGCTCGCTGCTCCAACTCTCCTTCCGCTGCACTGTGTGCCTAAGATAACAATATATGATCCCTAACTTAGCAAGATATCCTGGTGTGCATGGTAGAAAATTTTTGTTTTCGACTAGCGTAGCCTCCGCGTTCCCCAACAGTGATATCAGAGCCATCTTGCATAGATTGTGATCTAGATCGGTGCATATAGTGGATATGCGTTCGTAGTAGATTGGATCTATTGCAGTCTATCTTGATCGGTTCATGTGATGAATTGACTGGAAGCATGGGTTGATGAGATCAATCGGTATACAGGATATTTGCAGATTGGATCATAATACTCGAATCGCTATATGTTGTTGCATCGGATGCAAACACGTATCATAATCCGAGTAGGTTACCGATCTGTCCATCTCGAGCGCCTCCTGACTGGTCTTCCCAACCACTGTCGCCGGCTCTCAAGCACATCGCTCGACCACCTGGCCGATCCCATCGGCTAAGGAAAAACTGGTTCCTGAGAGGTTGTCTCGGATTTGGGTAAATTGTTTGTCTCGAGCAGTTTTTCTAAAACAACTTCACATATCAGATCTATGATTTTCGCTGGTGGATAGGGCACTGCCTTGTATATAGTCACAGCATGTATAGTGTCCTAGTTCACATCATTAGCTAGAATATGATTCTACGTCTAACTTGTTTGTGCAGAGAATGATGTGAATGGTATGGCCCTATATAATTTATAAGAGATGTATGTGATGCATGTAACTCTTATGTATGGCTTGCATGCCATAAATTTTAGCTATGTGATATCTATCCCTGCTGTATTTGCTAACCTGTGTATCGGGTGCTTGAATCAATAATTGTAATCTTTTGTTTCTAGCTATGATTGCCTAGATTTAAGATTGTAGTATTTTAAGCATGATGGCTCGAAGGGTTGATGTGGACGATGGAGATCGTCTACACCATTAATAGAGATAAAGATCACCATTTATTTGGGCCATACTAATTCATAGTTAAATGTGTTTATTTGTGATGTCTTCTATCTATTTTCATGCTATATCTTGTTTCATATGTTGCCATGATAGGATAGAATCCCTCAAAAAAATTAAGTTTTTGATGTCTTTCCAATTACTGCACCTAACACTGTAATGTTCATCGTTTGGTGGATCTACCAAAGCAGAGTGCTAGCAATTACCATTACAAGTTAGGATAGATGTCAAACATCTATACGCGGAAGCTTTGGTTTGCTTAACAAGGTTATCAATACAGTTTTGGACTTTAGGGCATCAGGTTGGGGCTAGAGCATGGTGATGCTAACCCAACCAACAGGAGTCACATGGAGATGTGATTTAGCAAGGTGTTGCTTACCCTGTATCATTAATTTCTAGCAGTGATGCCAAAGCTCACTAGGAATTAGTGAAATGAGGATCCTAACCCACTATGTAGTCGAGAGGGAGGTTTTGGTTTTTAAAATATAGGGGGAGAATCTTTTATTAAATAGTTTAATGAAAGATTAACATAAACATATGTGGTAAACTTTGCATATTTTATGCTGTAGATCATGTCAGCCTCTACCACATCTAGATCTTTTAATTTGTGATCTATCCTTGAGAAAGAAAAGCTTAATAGAACAAACTTTATGGATTGATATAGATATTTGAGAATTGTTCTCAAACAAGAAAGAAAAGAGTATGTACTTGAAAGTCCCTACCCTGATGACTTGCCAGATAATGCTACTGTGGCTACATGGCGTGCTTACGAGAAGCACACCATGATTGCCTTGATGTGAGTTGTCTCATGCTTGGGACAATGTCATCTGAGCTTCAGAAGCAATATGAGAACATAGACGCTTACAACATAATTATGGGTCTGCGTGGCATGTTTGAGAACAAAACGAGGGTTGAGAGGTTCAACACCTCAAAATCCTTGTTTGCGTGCAGGCCTGCTGAAGGGAATCCTGTTAGTCCCTATGTTATCAAACTGATAGGCTATATTGAGAGTCTGAAAAAGCTAGGCTTTCCTCTTAGCCAAGAGTTGGCTACTGACCTAATTCTTCAATCTCTGCCATCCAGTTTTGAACCATTCATACTCAATTATCATATGAATAGCATGAACAAAACCTTGACGGAACTGCATGGGATGCTGAAAACCGTCGAGGAGAGCATTAAGAAAAACAACAGTCATGTGATGATGCTGTAGAAAGGCAAGAAATAGCCCCGTGTCAAGAAATGTGCGGTCAAGAGGAAATTGACTCCCAATAAGATCGCGAGCAATTCCAAGACCAAAAAGGACAAGAAAGGGGTAGCTCAAGATGCAATATGCTTTTACTGCAAGGAGCCAGGTCTTTGGAAGAGGAACTGTAAGAAGTACTTGGAGGATCTTAAGAAGAGAAGTATGACTTTCACTTTAGATATAAATGTTATAGAAATCAATCTTGCTACTTCATTCATTGATTCTTGGGTATTTGATATCGGATCAGTTGCTCACATCTGCAAGTCATTGCAGGGTCTGAGAAGAAGTAGAAGTTTGATTAGAGGCGAAGTGGATCTTCGCATGGGTATTAGAGAAAGAGTTACTACGGTTGCTGTCGGCACCATGCCATTGTCTCTAACTTCAGGATTAGTTTTGGAATTAAATAATTGTTATTGTGTTCCAACTCTATGTAAAAACATAATTTCTGCTTCATGCTTGCAAGCAGAAGGTTATGACTTTAGATCAATGAACAATGGTTGTTTAGTTTATCTTGAAGATATATTCTATTGTCATATTCCATTAAAGAATGGATTATACATTTTGAATCCTGAAGAAACTCATATCTATAACATTAATACAAAAAGACAACGTCTTAATGATTTGAATCCCATATTTATTTGGCATTATCGCTTAGGTCGTATAAATGAGAAACTCATGGAAAAGCTCCATAAAGATAGTCTTCTTGACTCTTTTGATTTTGAATCATTTGAGACACGTGAATCTTGTTTACTTGACAAGATGACAAATGCACCTTTCACGGGTTAAAGTGAGAGGGCAAGTGACTTATTGACAATCATAGATACTGATGTGTGTGGACCAATGAGGACCAATGAGCTCAATAGCCAAAGGTGGTTTTCAGTACTTCATAATTTTTACCGATGACTTTAGTAGATATGGATATATCTACCTAATGAGGCATAAGTCGGAGTCCTTTGAAAAGTTCAAAGAATTCCAGAATAAAGTATAAAATCATTTAGGAAAGACAATCAAGTTTCTACGATCAGATCGTGGAGGAGAATACTTGAGCCTTCAGTTTGGTAATCATCTAAATAATTGCGGAATTGTTTCACAATTGACCCCACCCGAAACATCTCAGTGGAATGGGGTCTTATTAGATATGGTCTGATCAATAATGAGCCAATGTTATCTTCCATTATCCTTCTAGGGATATGCTCTTGAAACAACCACTTTCACACTAAATAGGGTTCTATCGAAGTCAGTTGAAAAAACTTCATATGAGATATGGACAGTACATCGTCCTAATATATCTTTTCTTAAAATTTGGGGTTGTGAAGCTTATGTAAAGCATTTACAGTCCGATAAGCTGACTCCTAAATCTGACAAATGTTTCTTTATCCGGTATCTTCGGGAAACCAAAGGATATTGTTTCTATAACAAGGAGCTCAGCAAAGTGTTTGTCATCTAACATGGTGTATTCTTGGAGAAAGAGTTTCTCTCGAGAAGGGTTAGTGGGAGCTCGGTGCATCTCGAAGAGGTTCGAGAAACACCTGAAAATGTTTCAACTCCTATAGAACCACAACAGAATAATCAAGGTATTGAAGAACCTGTTGCATCACGTATGTCAGAGAGGGTATGGCACGGACCTGAGAGGTTCATGTTCTTGACCACTTAGGAACATGATATATTATTGTTAGATAATGATGAACCTAAGACCTATGAAGAAGCGATGGTGGGACCAAACTCTGAGAAATGGCTTGGAGCCATGAGATCCGAGCTTGGATCCATGTACACCAATTAAGTTTGGAACTTGGTTGATCCACCCGATGGTGTAAAAACCATTGAGTGTAAATGGGTTTTCAAGAAAAAGATAGACATAGATGAAAATATTAAAATCTATAAAGCACTATTGGTGGCAAAATGTTTCAAAAAAATTCAAGGTGTTGATTATGATGTAACCTTCTTGCCCATCGCAATGCTAAAGTCTATTCGGATTATTCTAGCGATTGCTGCATATTTTGATTATAAAATATGGTAGATGGATATCAAAATAGCTTTTCTTAATGGAAATCTAAGTAAGGATGTGTACATCACATAGCCGACCGGTTTTATTGATCCGCAATCAGCTGGAAAGGTATGCAAACTACAGAAATCCATTTATGGATTAAAGCAGGTATTTCAGAGTTAGAATATTCGTTTTGATGATGTGATCAAAGGATTTGGTTTTATCAAACATGAAGAAGAGCCTTGTGTTTACAAGAAGGCTAGTAGGAGCGTACTTGTATTTCTGATACTATATGTGGATGACATATTGTTGATCGAAAATAATATACCTATGCTGAAGTCTGTTAAATCTTTATTGAAAAATAGTTTTTCTATGAAGGACCTAGGAGAAGCAGCATATATTCTGGGTATCAAGATCTATAGAGATAGATCAAAGAGGCTAATTGGATTAAGCTAGGATAGATATATTGACAAGGTGTCGAAGAGGTTCAACATGCAGGATTCCAAGAAATGTTTCCTACCAATGTCACATAGCATAAATCTCAGCAAGACTCAGTGTCCAAGTATACCTGATGAGCGAGATAAGATGAATAGGGTTTCATATGCTTCAGCAATTGGATCCATCATGTATGCCATGCTATGTACACTTAGGGCTATCAAGAAAACTCGTAGCTTCTTAGTTCGCTCAGCTCGTGACTAGCTTGGCTCAGCTCGTTCTTTTTTCCTAACAAGCTGAGCTAGCATTTTAGCTCGTTAGTATAATGAGCGAGTTCGAGCTACTCGTGAGCCAGCTCGTGAGCTTAACGAGTTGGCCCAAACAGTCAGAATGCCACAGCCCACATAGCCCATCTAAAACAGTCAACAGTCAACATCTCCTAAACTCTAGCCCACAAAGCCCCACCGCCCTAAACCCCCAATCCTGCAGCCGGCAGCCACACTCTCCAATCCTGCACGAGCGCCCCATGCACAATCACTCGTAGCCTCACATGCGAATGGTGCCCCTTGCACTGGCCGCACGCCCGTAGGCCATAGCTCCGCCGCATCTCCGGGATCCCCCACTGCTGAGGCCTGAGATGTCGTCACACCGACTGCTACCACCATCGAGGACCGAGGCGCCGTCACACCGAGTACCATCGCTACCAAGGGCTGAGCCACCGACTGCTGCCGCCTGATAGCCCTTTGGCCCTCCCCACGCTGCCGACTGCTGGCTGCTGCACTGCGCGTCCAGATCTGCACTGCACAACATGTCTCCGCTAGTTTCAGTGATTCACTGATGCCTCCTCTCCTGTCCTCTAGAAAGTATTGCAATTTCTGATGCTTTTTCTATGGTATTCAAGACAATATGTAGTCAGTATAATAAGGCTTGCTTCTTTTGGTCTATTTTGCCCATAATGGACATAAATACTTACAGCATATGCTATTCTAGTGTAGTATGAGCTATGTGAATCTCTGCCTATTAGGAAAAATTAGCAATTTGAGAATTAAAAACATAACTTATAACAACACCTTTAGGAACAAGTTCAGATTGTGTTTCGGTATGCATTGCAACTTTACAGGTGCCACTTTTAAATTGTTGTAATAGACTAGCATTTCAACTTTAGAGGTGCCATTTTGCTCCTCCTCCTCTTTCGGTATGCAGTGACGAGAGGGCGACAAAGAGCTTCGTCCACTCCTACCTAGTATTGAATCATGGAGTAAACGCATAGAGACGCTATCATTGACTGTGAACAAGGTAACACGATTTTAACACAACACACACTCAATACAACCAATATATATGATTCTGTTTAACAAATGGCAGCCGACATTTTCTCTTGTAGTGATTGGAGGATATGGAGAACGATGAAGAAAATAGCTTTGATATGAATGATGAATTATCAGTAAGCCTTCAATTGGTGGTGTAAGTGATGAAGATGATGTAGTTGAGGTGTCAAAGGCAAAGAGAGGACACAAAAAGATTAAGGCTGGAGACAGTGCTTCATTGTCACCTTCTAAAACCAAGTGTAAGGTAGCAAGAGGAAAGATAGCAGATTGTTGGAAGTATTTTAAGGTAGTCAATATTCTATCAAAGAAAGAGGCAGGAGTTATGGTGACTAAGGCTAAGTGTAGATTTTGTTATACAAATTATGTATACCATCCTGGAGGATCAACTACACAACTAAATCGCCATCTAGAGAAGTGCACACCATATCAGAACAAATTGGCAAAGGCTAAAGCTCAAGGTACACTAAACTTTGCTCTAGACGAGGGTGGGTCTCTTGTTGTTAATCCTTCTGAATATGATCATGATCACACTCGTCTTTTAGTTGCTAAGATGATAACTGTCCATGAGTATTCATTTAGAATGCTAGAGTATAAATGGTTTAATGTTTTGATGAAATGGATGAATAGAAACTATGAATGGATTAGTAGAAAGACTATCAAAGATGAATGTATGAAACTTTATGAATCTCAAAAGGACAAGCTTAAGAAGAGTCTTCGAGAGGTTAAATCCATAAGTATAACTACTGATTTGTGGACATCGAATCAAAATATTCAATACATGTGTTTGGTGGCACATTACATATATGCTAATTGGGATTTACAATGTCGTGTGCTAAACTTTGTTGAGTTAGATCCTCTCCACACTGGTATTGTGATAGCAAATGCAATTTTTGACTATTTAGTGGAATGGAAAATTGAAGATAATGTCATGTCAATAACTCTTGATAATGCTTCAAACAATGATGTTGCTATTATAAATTTAAAGGCCAAGCTTCTTGCTAGAAAGAACATAAAGTTTGATCCAAACTATTTTCATGTCTCTTGTGCTTCCCACATAGTCAATTTGGTGGTTAATGATGGTCTACAACCATTAGATTCATTGATATATTGTCTTAGGAACACTATGAAATACTTCAAGAAATCTCCATCTTGTATGCACAAGTTTGTTGAAGTTTGCAACAATTATTCTATACAAGTTAGAAAAGGATTATCTCTTGATGTTAAAACAAGGTGGAGCTCGACATATAGAATGCTAGATTCTTGCATTACCTACAAGGATGCATTTGCATATTATGCTAAAGTAGACTATAAGTATGAGTGGGAAGCCTACACCATCTGAATGGACATTGTTTAAAAAACTTAGACCAATACTGGGGAAAATGGCTGGTGCAACCACTGCATTTTCTGGATCAACATACCCCACTGCCAATGTTTTTTTATCCTTACATAGTAAATGTTAAGATTGCAATAAGAGAGGCACAAAACTTTGGAGATCCTTATTCGATAAGTATGGCTGATGCAATGATGGAAAAATTTGATAAATACTGGGTGGAGAAAAACAGTTTAATAGTCATTGCCACAATCCTAGATCCTAGATTTAAGATGAGGTATATTACATGGTGCTTTGGAGAGATATATCAGCCATATAGGTGTGTCAAAGAGCTTGATAACATCACTAGGTAGTTGGAAGAGCTATATAAGAAGTACAACAAAATGGCTGATTGCGGCAAGAGCAATGTTCCTTCTGTCTCATGTTCAAAGGATACAATTAGCTCATTGGCTTCAATGATTCCAAGTGGATTCCAATCCTTTTTGCAGTCTAGTGCTGTAGAACTGTCAAAATCTGAGTTACTCATCTATCTAGAAGGAAATGCGAGCATAGATAACAAGAGTTTTAACTTGCTGAATTATTGGAAGGTTAATGCTCACAGATTTTCTATAGTATCCACTATGGCAATGAGTTTCTTTTGTGTTCCAGCTAGCAGTGCATCTTCAGAGTCCACTTTTAGCACTGGAGGTAGAATTCTTGATGATTATAGAAGCTTATTAAAGCCATCAACAGTTCAAGCATTAGTTTGTGCATCTAGCTGGATACGGGCCTCTCAAAATGACAACAGTTCACCTATTCTTATGGTATGTAATGCTCTTTTCACATTGCTTTTCAAATCAACTTTCTTTTTGTCAACTTTGTGTATACGAATATGTCATGCTCATCTTAGAGTGTATTTCTAGGAGCAAGATGGTGATGATGATGTCAAGTCCGTGGAGTTCACAAAATGTGTAGTGGCAAGCAACTAGGAAGTATAGTTGTCAATTACCATTTATGCATGTGTAGAAATATATGTTATGCTGATTCTTTTTTGATTGTTGTCAGTTGCCATTTAGGTTGCTGTCATGTGGTGAACTTAGAATGATGGACCTAGTCTCCTGGAGATAGTGCTTCATTGTTGTTGTCAGGTTGCTAGAGAGTGGAGATAGTGTTTCATTGTCACCTATTCTAATTTTTGTTTGTTTGTTGTCAACTCATGTTGCTGTTAGCCTGTTATGTAACTTTGCTATTAGGCTGGTGAATTGTTGTTCATGCATGGCCAATGTTTTGAGTTGTTATGATGAATTGTGGCTGGTGGTTATTTTGTCATGGACTCATGGTGAATGTTTTGAGTCATTATGATGAATTGTGGCTGGTTATTGTGGGCTTGTGGCTTGTGGCTTGTGAATGGTTATTCTGGTGAATGTTTTGAGTCATTATGAAGTCATTGCACTGCTGTTTTATTTTTTAAATTGCTTCTAAAAATGTTAGCAAGTGCACTTTTTACATAAGAGTTCAAACAAATCCTTTTTTTTGATTTCTATGTTGAAGTTAGCTCGCGAGCTGAACCGAGCCGTGCTAGGTTTTTAGCTCGTTGTGTTAACGAGCCGAGCCAAGCTAGATAATGAGCTATAATGAGCCAAGCTAAACGAGCCAAGATGGCTCGTTATCTAGCCCTATGTACACACCCAGATGTCTCGTATGCTTTGAGCATAACGAGCAGATACCAATCTGATCTAGGTGAGAGTCACTAGATAGCCATAAAGAACATCTTGAAGTACTTGAGAAGGACTAAAGATATGTTTCTAGTTTATGAAGGTGAGGAAGAGCTCGTTGTAAGTGGTTACACCAATGCAAGCTTCCAAACCAACATGGATGACTACAGATCGTAATTTAGATTTGTTTTCTGCCCTAATGGTGGAGCGGAAGCTTGAAGAGTTCTAAGCAAGAGACGATAGCTGACTCTACAATAGAAACCAAATACATAGCTGCTTCGGAAGCTGCTAAGGAGACTGTTTGGATCAAAAAATTTGTTTTTGAGCATGGTGTGATGTCTATTGCCTCTAGTCCGATAGACCTCTATTGTGATAATAGTAATGCTATTGCACAACCAAAGGAGCCTAGGTCACACCAGAAGTCTAAACACATATTTTGGTGGTATCATCTGATCTGCGAGATAGTGGATAGGGGAGATGTAAAGATATATAAGGTGCAAACTGATATGAATGTTGCAGATCCCTTGATAAAGCCCCTCTCATAGCCCAAAAATGAGATGCACACTAGGTTTATGGGTATTAGATATCTACATGGTTGACTCTAGTGCAAGAGGGAGATTGTTAGCATTATGCCCTAGAGGCAACATAGAGATGTTGTACATGGCATACTATGTTTATAAAATAAAGTTATTGTTCCTTGAAGTAAATTGCCATTATGGATCAACAAATGCATGATTTGTTCATGAGACTCATAATGTGACTATTTCTAGATGATCCCTAATCGGATATATGTCATATGTGAAACAGATATGACTGAGATCACTATGTGTATTGATTGATGATCATGTCTCATGGATCATGGGTATGGAGATACCAACTCAATAACATGGACGTATGTTAGAGAACATATGTTGGATAGACCCACTATGAGGTACTATTGAGATTCTGCGTATCATCAGTTAGTCTTAGTAGTGTTTATATAAAGTCCTTAGACCTGATATCTCCATGTTTCCCAACATGCATAGTGGCTTAGTTTGGGACTACCAAACGCTATCCGTGACTAGGTAGTTATAAAAGTAGTCATCAGGTTTATCATGAAACATATAGTGGGATATGAGTAATAAAGATAGAAATTGCCCCTCCTTTCAGGAGAGATATCTCTAGGCCCCTTAATGTAATAGATTGTGGAAGTGTATGGCCATGCCGAGGTGATTAAAGAGTTAATCACAGGTTATAATCCAATGCGGAGATCGAGAGAGGATTGAGCTATTGATAGTATGGCACAAATCTCACCTTGTGCTCGATCGATATCGTGAGACAAAGGGACATGTACATATGGAACATTACAAGGTTCAGCCGATATGATCATTACGTATTCTTGGGTTAATATACTTTGCTAGAGGCCGCTGTTAACGGAGTATGGAAAGGAGTTTCTATATGTTAACCAAGCTATGCGTGAACCTATAGGGTCACACACTTAACGGATTGGAACATTGGATTTGAATAGGATTCGAATTTGGCTCAACTTGAATAGAGATCTAAATAGATCGAATGGGGATCCAAGTAGAGTCCTGGTTAGGCCTGGGAGGACCCAAGCTAGGATGTCTATATAAATAAGGATGCAGGGCGTAGGGAAGTAGAGTTTTTTTGCTAATCATATATTGATGCATTTCTCGTGCTAAGTAGTTAGCCACCGAGAGCAAACCCTAGCCATCACCTCTCGAGAGTCTGACCATCTCGTCGACCACTCAGGTGCTATTACACCATCGGCTGGCATTCCCACCGCAAATGTGTGGATACTGGTAGAGGCGTTGCTATTCTGCTTCGCATCGGCATCGACGTCGCTGATTGGATTAGTGGAGTTATCGGCTACTTCTCGAGGATCGCCATCGGCTTGATGGAGGAGTCCTCAGGAGAAGTCCTCTGGAGTTCTCGAGGATGCTGATCAGCTTTTCGACCACATCGACACTCTCGAGTTGGATCGGCTCGCTGCTCTAACTCTCGTTCCGCTGTATTGCGTGCCTGAGGTAACAATCTATGGTCCCTCTCTTAGCAAGATATCCTGGTGTGCGCGGTAGAAAATTTTTGTTTTCGGCTAGCGTAGCCTCCGCGTTCCCCAATATCAATGTCCTCGGGAATCCTTCACCCGAGGTCGAGAACTCTCGAGGACTTCTGCTCCTTCAAGTTGAGGACGATGTCGATCTGATCAGCTATGCCGATGTCGATGTAGGTCAGCGAAGCAGTAAGGTAATGCCTCTACATGTATCTACACATCTAGGGGTGGAACACCGACCGATGGTGTACTTGCACCTAGATAGTCGGCAAGGTGGTCGGGCTAAAGAGGTGGCAACTAGGGTTTACTCTTGGTGGCTAACAACTTAGCATGAGAATCACATCGACATGCGAATCAGCAATAGGAATAGCATAGCTTCCCTGCGCCCTGCACCCTCATATATAGACGTCCTAGCTCGGACCCTTCTGGGCCCAACCAGGATTCTATTCGGATCTCCATCCGATCTAATTGGATCTCCATCCAAACTGAGTCCAATTCGAATCCTATTCGAATCCAGTGTTCCAACCCTTTAAGTGTGCGACCCTGTAGGTTCACGTATAGCTTGGTTAATATATAGAAACTCTTTTCCATACTCCGTTAACAGTGGCCTCTAGCAAAGCATATTAACCCAAGTATATGTGAAGATCATATCGGCTGAACCTTGTAATGTTCCATATGTACATGTCCCTTTGCCTCACGATATTGATCGAGCACAAGGTGAGATTTGTGCCATTCTATCAATAGCTCGATCCCTCTCTCGATCTCCGTATTGGATTATAACCTGTGATTAACTCTTTATTAATCACCTCGGTATGGCCATGCACTTCCATAATCCATTACATCGAGGGGCCTAGAGATATCTCTCTTATTAAGGAGGGACAAATCTATCTTGATCACTCACATCGCACTACATGTTTCATAGCATATCCGAGGACTACTTTTATAACTACCTAGTTATGGAGTAATGTTTAGTAGACTCAAAGTAAGCTACTATGTATGTTGGGAACCATGACGATCTTAGGTATAAGGACTTTACATAAACACTATTGAGACCAACGGATGACACATAGGATCTCAACTGTGTCTCATAGTGGGTCTATCCAATATATGTTCTTCAACACATGTCCATGCTATTGAGTTGGTATCTCCATACCTATGATCCATGAGACATGATCATCTATTAATACACATACTGATCTTAGTCATATTTGTTCCATATATGACCTATATCCGATCAGAGATCATATAGAAATAGTCATATTACGAGTCTCATGAATAGTAATGACAATCTATTTCAAGAAACAGAACAGTGTTTCATAAACATAGTATGTCTCGTACAACATCTCCATATTAACTCTAGGGCATAATGCTAACAATGCCATTGCTGTCATCGCTGCCATCGTCGCCGCTGTTGATGTCCTGCCAAGTAGCGCTATCGATGGCATCGTCTGGCATTTTGACGGTGCCAGCTGCACTAGCATCTGAATGACCAAAGTCTTGCTCCACCATTGTCTTCATTCTGGAGGACCCTAGCGGCCTCCGAATCATTGGAGGTCGATGAGAAGTACTCATCGGACATCCATGACCACGAAGAAGATTTGGAGAACGACGACATGACTGAACAATGAAACAAAATGTAAGTACGTAGAGCTAAAGGTGAACAACATGAACAAGATAAAAGCAGACTTACCGAAGCGAAAGAACAATGGACAGCAAAGAAGGAGAGAAAGTAAATGTATGGAGGACATGAAACAGCAGAGTACATGGCCCTCCTTATATAGTCATGCCTTTAGTACTAGTTGCGATGACAAACCAGTACTAAAAAGCAACAGGCACATGTCTCGAAGAGACATGCGTGCGAAACTTTCGCCTTTTAGTTCCGGTTGAAATTATAAACCGGTACTAAATTTGATGGGCATAGATAATGAGGAGACGCGCCCCATAATTTGGCCAACTGCTCCATTATTAGTACTAGCTTAAAACTAGAACCAGTAATAAAGTTCGATGGGGGTTCTGAGGAGACGCACGCAAAACTTTCATTATAGACGTGAGCGACTATAGACGTCATCACACCGTATTTCCTTTTTGGATTTCCTTTCAGAACATGAATTTGTACAATGAACTTAAATTTCACATGTGATCATCACACCGCATTTCATAGAATCAACCACATTAGGACTTCATTAAGTTAATCTTAATCGACTTCATTTAAATTACGGCTATTACAAAAGTTCAAACTATATAATAGCTAATTACAAAAGTTTAACCATAATAGGGCAGTGCTGGCAGTCGCGAGAAGAATAGATGTCACTCATGCTTGATTCTACATTCCTCGTTGCAGAAGAGGAGCAACCCAGTAGCCACCTGTCTTCACACTTGCCATAGCTGCCGGGCATGCACAATGGCGACATTAGTGCTGTTCGGGGTTCTAGATCCTAAAACCCTAGCACTGCTCGATGGACCGAGTCCACCACGCGTTCATGAACAATTCCACATTCCTAGTTGGCGATCCTCTTGCGCACACCACTGATGGAAGCCGCCTTGTCCGCTGCCTTGCCATCCACTAGCCTTATGAGCTATAACACGAGCTCAGTTGCGGTGTCCTCGTGGTTGTAGTCGAAAATGGTGAGCTAGTAGGCAGCCACCTTGTGTCTCGCCTCGGTGGACATACTTAGTAGTTGGGCACCCTGCAACGATGGCCCTTCATATTAGGCTAGCTTCATGCCCCAGAGGAAGTAGGCATCCGTGTGGCCAGCATTGACCAAATCATGCAGCACACGTTGGTACCGATGGTGCTCGCATCAAGACATCCGGGGACCCTCATGCTCTAGGATGGCCCTCCTCTTGACGGCACGGTCATGGCACGCCTGACACATATTCTAGCACGCCTAGCGCATCCTCTAGAGGTTAGCCAATGGTGCTTCAGAGGTTTCGGCGATATGCGCAGTGACTTCCACTGCAATATCCACCGAGAGCACATTTCACCCACTCGCCGCCACGGTCATCGCGGCGATCTCCACCGGCGGTCCAGGAATAGGGGCTTAGAAATGCGAATACAAAAGGATTGGGGTGTAGCCAGGGATTTTTAACATGACGATTAGCATGTGATCAAGCAACGCGAGGGAAACGAAGCAGTTGTCGTGGGAAATAAACTGTCGTTTCGGGACTAAACAATGTAGTTTCATCATCCGTCAGCTCGTTTGCGTGTATCGGTTTAGAAATGATTTGTAATCTTTAGTACTGGTTTTATTTATAAAATGGTACTAGAGATACCTTTAATACCGGGTTATAAATAAAACTAGTACTAAAAACACATGATTCTAAAATAAAAGGCATAGATTTGCATATAACATTATACTAGTTTGTATTTAATTTCACTTGATATTTTTCACAACTAATTTGGATTTCATTTCACTTGAATTTTTTTCACAACTAATTTAAATTTCCTTTCACTTAAAAATTGTCATAATAATCAGGATTTCATTTCACTCGAAATTTTTTATAACTAATTTCTATTTCATTTCACTTGAAATATTTCATAACTAATTTGGATATCATTTCACTTGAAATTCTTCAGAACTAATTTGGATTTAATTTCAAATGAAATTCTTCACAACTAATTCGCATCTCATTTCAGTTGAAATTCTTCACAATTAATTTGCTTTCCATTTTACTTGACATTCTTCATAACTAATTTGCATCTCATTTCACTTAATTTTTTTCACAACTAATTTGTATTTCTTTTCACTTGAAATTCTTCACAACTAATTTTTATGTCATTTTACCTTAAATTCTTCACAACTAATTTACATTTCATTTCACTTGATATTTTGCACAACTAATTTGTATTTCATTTTACTTGAAATTCTTCATAACTAATTTGGATTTAATTTTACTTGAAATTCTTGATAGCTAATTTGCATCTCATTCACTTGAAATTCTTCACAACTAATTTACATCTCATTTCACTTTAAATTCTTCACAACTAATTTGCATTTTATTTTCACTTGACATTTTTCACAATTAATTTGCATTTCATTTCACTTGAAATTCTTTATAACTAATTTAGATTTAATTTCACTTGAAATTCTTCACAACTAATTTGCATCTCATTTCACTTGAAATTCTTCACAACTAATTTAGATTTCATTTCACTTGAAATTCTTCACAACTAATTTGCGTCTTATTTCACTTGAAATTCTTCACAATTAATTTGCATTTCATTGCACTTGACATTTTTCATAACTAATTTAGATTTCATTTCACTTGAATTTTTTCACAACTAATTTGAATTTCGTTTTACTTGAAATTTATCATAATAATTGGGATTTCATTTCACCAAAAATTCTTCACAACTAATTTGCATTTAATTTCAACTCAAATTCTTCATAACTAATTTTGGATTTAATTTCACTTGAAATTGTTCACAACTAATTTGCATCTCATTTCACTTGAAATTTTTCACAACTAATTTATATTTCATTACACTTAAAATTCTTCATAACTATTTTAGATTTAATTTCATTTGAAATTCTTCACAACTAATTTGGATTTTATTTCTCTTGAAATTCTTCACAACTAGTTTGCATCTCATTTCACTTGAAATTTTTTACAACTAATTTGTATTTCACGGATATTATTCTAAGCTAGAAAGCTAAAGTACATACATGTAGGACCGAGAAGGCGACCAGAGGGGGGTGAATGGGCGCAAATTAAAAATGCAGTGGAAAATACAACTACCCCCAAAACTTCTAACAACGAGAATATCAGCCTTGCAAGTGACTTAAGAAATCTCAGCACAAAATTGTGCGATAAAGATCACACCACGCAAGCTGATATCTCAAGACCTCCTCAAAAGCACTTTTCAAGAATAGCAACAGGTATTCAACTCAGAACCTCTAACAAAGATCTCTGCTAACACGAAACAAACACAAGAATACAAAGAACAGCATTCATTTTGCAACTTGAAAAAGTAACGTGTCAGTGAGCAATTAGTAAACCCTAGATCACAGTAATATCCTCAGAATGAAATTTGAGTACAATATATATAGGGTTCAGAGGGTTTTACTGCAAGCTTGGTGTAGAGGATGCTGAGGTCGAATCGCTGTAGTCGTTGACGAGCAAACGTGCTTCAAACTGTTCTGACTGGCCGGAACATCCGGTAACAACCGGAACTTCCGGCACAACCGGAACTTCCGGCTGCTACAGTAAAAACAGAACAGCCCAAAACGCGATTTCTTCATGATTTTCACAGGGGAAACTATCCTTGTGCCGTGGAAACTCCTCCCTTGTGTTCCAAATCAATCAATACATCTTTGGGTACACACAAGACACTTGGAAACACATCAAATCTCTCCAAAGCACAAGTAAAAATTCGAAAAGAAAATGCACCGTACGCCCAAACGAAAAGACGAAACTCGTGCAAACCTTCGATCCGTGCGGAGAGGAAGGGTAGGGAGGAAGGGTACACGCCCTAGGAAGCCAGCCCTAGCCCGTGGAGAAAGAGGGATGGAACCCTAGGTTGCCATGGTGGAGAGGAGGAGAGAGGTGAAGCTTGAGGAAGAAGAAGGTGGTAGGTGGGAGGAAAAAACACCTTTTCTCAAATCTGATTTTTTTCATTCAGCTCAAAACCTCAAGTTTACACTTAGACATGGTAGGTATTTATAGCCCCATGGGCTGAACCAAAGGACCAAAATACCCCTATTCTAGAGTGTTCCAACAGTACGTGGCCCGAAGGGCAAAAATGTAAAAGACACAGACTCTGGATTATTCGATGACGTGATCAACTTGGCCATCACGACACCGCTAAATTTGATGGTATACACCGCTTTCCGTTTCGTTTTGACGGTTTTAAGCCGAAGCCGTCAAAGCGTCCGGTGCCCCCGACCGTGCACCCGGATTGGGCCAAT
>KE372223.1:1124336-1135211 GCA_000418225.1 Zizania latifolia
CGCCGCAGGATTTGGTATCGAGACGGTGGGTTGCTTTGAATCGGAAAAATAGGGGATCCATCGGAGAAGTGATGTCCAGAGAGGTCAAGGCAAAGATATCGAGCAAAGAGGGGCTCATCGGCCCATGACCAAACAAGAAAGCATTGAGGGCATTAGACCAAAAGTAACAAGCGGCGGCTAGCATTGGTTCGTTTTTGTAAGGTTCGGCAAGAGAGAGGCCAATGTAGTGTCCGATATCAATTTTGTCCCAGAAGGTGCGATTGACGGCCGATACCCTCAGGTACCAGTCCCTCCAGCCAGGCAAGGGAGAAGGAAAAGCTCTGAAACTTAGGTTCCAATCGGAGAGAAGCATCCTGGAATTTTTGAATGGGATCCGTTGGGTTTCGGCATTGATAATATCAGAGGGGTCTGGGGTACCCATCGGACCAAGGAAAAAGCAAGAAGGTGAATCTACGAGAGGGATTAGGATTTGGTTCTTAAGGTTCTACAGAAAAGAAAAGGAAAAAAGGACAAATCAGAGAACTAAAAAATACAACCAGAAACTAAGAACTCGAAAGAACAGTGAAAAGGAGAAGAAAGGACTAAATAATGCAATGTACCTCTGGGATCAAGGAGGTGGTCGCCATTGGAGCTCCGGTGGAAGTTGTTGATGCAACCAAATACGAAAGGGTCTCCGGAGACGGAGGTGAGGACACCGATGGCGAGCGCGCAGCGGCGGTGAGAGATCGGGTGTGAGAGGTTCCGTGTGCGAGAAGGAAGCGAGCAGCGGAGAAGAAGATGAAGAGTCGTCGGGTGATTTTTATAGGGCAGGCCTGGTGCTTCGAAAATTGGGTTAGGAAAGTTTCTGCAGATTTGGTGGGGCCCATGACCCAACGTTGGACAAAAATTGGTGTTGATAGGGATGGAACTTCAAAGCGCCGGGACATACCATCTTAAGGTTTGTGTGGAATGAAGCCTGGTCCGACGTCTCCACGCGAAGGATAGATGCGTTGAGCCAGGCAACATTCATCACAATCCTCCATGGCCGGAAAAGAGAAGAGGCGAGAGCATGAAGAAGGAATGGAAAGGGTCGTGACTAATATTTGTGAGGATGCAGTGCTTCGGAAAACAGGTTAAAAGGTACTGGAATACGAAAGGTTTTCTGTAGATCTGCTCATGATTTGACGATTGGCAGAAATTAGTATTGGCAAAGTTGTAATTTTGAAGCATCGGATTACACCCACACTCCGAAATTGGGGGGCATGTGTTAACGGCAAAATTTGGTAAGGCCCAAGCCCAGCGCAGTTTCGGCACAGTCAATGGAAGTCAAGGAGTCCGGTCAAAGCACGGTCAATAAAGCCCAACCGCAATACGCGCGTGTGATCGGATAAAGATACGAAAAAGCCAATAAAAAGGGAAGATAGATTCTGCCACCGGAGATAAAGATGGAATCAGTTGCAGTCGTATCCATGTAGGACAGCAAGTCTCTGGACTATAAATATGTAACGTTTAGGCTTAGTTTAGCATCATCAAAAACAGATCAACAAATAACTCTTGGCGCATCGCCAAACTTGCCACCGGCGAGTTCTTGCTCTCTCGTGGGGCTGCATCGTTCTGATCTCCGGCGAGAGGTAAGTTCCGCCAAACATGTATTGATTAGTAGATCTAAGGCTTCATCGGTTAGGTCTAACATCTTGGTCTATGTATCGATCATGCTGTATCAGGTGCGTGGTTTAGATCAAATATATTAATCTAAGACTTCATCGGTTAAGTTCGACATCTTAGTCTATGTATTTGATTCATGTCATGTATCGTTCATCTAGATGAAGTGTGCTCCGATATGTTTAGCATTATGGTTTGCTGTGATTTAGCGACTGTCTTGGTTCGGTCCAATCTTGCGGTTATAGCGAGCGATAATGCGAACACAGATCGGGCATGTTGAGGCCAGATTCTATCGGAGTATAAGCCGATAGGTTATCTCTGCGTTTTAATCTCATCGTTGTATCGGGTATCAGAATCGGACGATGCACATCGGCCTAGCATTGTTATATACCTTACTTTTACATACCGATATCGGCTCTAGTATTACTTTCAATTGCTTTCACAGATTAGTTGGTTCAGGCTGATGCCGATGTTCTGATAGGTTTCATAATAAATATATTTCTTATACATCGTGCATACTAATATGCTGCGTTGATTGGCCTTCATCATGTTCTTATTATATTTTATCTTTAGTCATCCGATACACGTTGAAACCATCGGCTCGACAGCCGATAGGCGTTACTGCTTACGTTTTTTTTGTCTATCTTATCAGTTGCAGGATCAAACTGATTGGCACGCCATGAATCGCAAATTTAGGACCTACACTAGAGTTAAGTAGATCTCTCAGGCCACGCGTGTGACCAAAAACTTCACCAACAGGAGGGCTTCGCCTTGCCTCCCTTCGGAGGACTTCTCCTTGCCTCCCTTTGGAGGGCTTCGATCCGCCACTGTTGCAATCACTCATCATCTCAGAGCCATGAGGCTCATAGTCTTCACCATGGCTCCTCAGTGTTTTCCTCTGTTCTTCACTCACGGCAGTAGCAATTATCAGAATCGCTACAGCTTCATCGTGAAAACCAACAGAGAGGACTCTCTTTTTTTAGCAATACGATGGACCAAATTGAGAAGTAGAGAGAACATGGGAAGGAGAGCTTCACATACAGAAGCTAGTTCATCAATTACAATAGCTCTATTGCCATCCTTCTCGAAAAAATCATAAGCAGAGCAGGCATGTTGCTCCCATCTATCTAATGCTTCAAGCTGGTGCACACTAACAGCAGCTGCACAGAACTCTTGAAAGTCCATTCTTCAGTACTGAAGAGCGCTCAACTGAAATGAAGATCCAATTGTACAGTGAATACAATGTGTGCGTGAATGGAAAGTTTGTCTTAAGATAAAGTAACTTTAAAATAAATAGGAGAGAGCATGTCTGAGATCTTTGAACCAACCATTCGGATATTATGTACAGTGATGCATCCATTTCTGTCTAGAACAACAGGGGAAAAACAGAAGAAATTTTATAGTAGTTCAGTACTGACCCGTGTTAGTTATCTTAATACAAAACATTAGACCTTAGCCTAAGCATGATCACTTTTCTTATGCGGAATTAAAATAACCGGATGATGATGAGGCCACTAGATTGATGCTGTTAAATTGCGTAGGTGTAGTGGTACGTTCCTGTGGAAGAACACCGGCTTGAGCACGTAGTGGTCGTCACCGGTGGTCGGTGTGTGGGGAGCGACGTTCCTCCTATCGCCACCTACACTGCCCTAAAATGGAGGTCATGAAACGAGTCTCCTCCAGCGCTCTAATGATCAGGATGTGTTTCATGATTTGGCTTGACGTGCTTGAGATCGTTACCCTGACACGGTGCCAGAACCCCTGTATACATAGCGCTATGGGACTCAGGGCAACTTCCATATGGAAAGAGAAGCACCTTCCGATTATGGTACAACATAAAATGGAAAGTGCACATAATATGAAAAGTGCACACATGGAATATACACGTAAATAAGTAAAGTGCACATATAGAAAGTATGCGTAAGTAAGGAAAGTATACATATAGAAACTTCATATATGGCAAGTGCATATAAATAAGGAAAGTGCACATATGGTAACTCTACATATATGGAAATATTTAATTATGGAAAGTGCAATTATGGTGGAGTTTCACTTTCTTTAAATGTTTTCTTTCCTTGCATGAGATCAACCCAATAAAGAAAGTACTTTAGATGGTAGGTCATTAAACGGAAAATATCATTCTTATAAAAGGAATGATCTCATTAATTTAGAAAGTTAATTGTTGGTCATTATAGAAATATGCTGAATTCCATATTACTAAGATCAATTTTCTAACATTCTCTTACTTGATCGAAAGGCTAATGTGATGAATTCACTCTTAGTAAATCAACAAACAAAAGTAATGTGTTACGGCAGAAATCATAGTACCATTGTAATGCTAGTACCTATAGTCCGTTAAAATACTTTGATAAAAATCTAGCTTAACATAATCGGAGTTGATTGACTTTTATGCCTCTTATATCTAGGATCTTGTTTAAAGGCATTCATTATACTTATGATATTCCTTATGCTAGCCAGCAATTATTATCATAAATAAGTTATGCCTTTGGTATGTGGATCCACGAGCATCAACTTCATATGCTCAGTCTTAATGATTTGATCCTGGGCTTTATCTTTCACAACACAGTGTCAAGTGTTTGCCAGAAACACTTGACTAGTTGATACTAGAATAGTAAACCACGATTTTAATATATTGAGTGCACTTTGATTATCGCAGTTTATACATGAGTGGCTTAATTAGAGAAGGGTTCTGCCATTCTTAGTGCAGGAAAAACTTTAGACCATATGACTTGCCCCATTATATCATAACATGTTGCAAACTTAGATTATATTGTTAACGATGCAATAAGGAGTTACTTGAGTTACTCGAAGTTCTCGTAAATTAGTGTCTGAATGATCATAACCATAAGATCATCAAACCTATTATATGTGAGCATGTCATTCTAAGTGCCTTACAAATAATGCAAAGCTTTCATAATGATTTCTAGTGGTCTAATCCTGGTCTTAACTGAATTGCCAAATAACGTGGTAGAAAATATCAAATCTATATGTGTTCAGACTCACACTTATTATACTTCGAACAATTGAAGCATTGGGAATCATCTAATCTCATTCTTACTCTAATTGATTCCACTTGATTTGTTAGGGCATGTATGGCACTACATTATATTTCTCGATTTATGACTGACAAGATAAGCTTAGTGCTCCATTGAATCTTTTCTCAGTGTATTTTAATTTCTAAAACATGAGAAGTCCACTGAGATCATTAACTTAGAGGATAGAGAAAAAACTTCTTCTAATTCATCCTTTGCTTATATGAATGCTAATGGGAATTTATCCAGATAAAGCACTAAGCTTGACTAAATTTCCACCCTTATATATGACCATTCACCTTATTGAATTTAGGTTAAAATCCAGACAATTGCTTAAGCCTATCAATGGATTTCTTAAAAAATACATGTCACATGTGTCTTGCCTTACAAAAACGTCAAGTTGTGCTATGTGCACTCATGCAAGTCACTTTTAAGAAATGAAATATTTTAACATCCATCTAATAGAACTCTAAATCATAATAAATAATAAATGTCATGGCAATTCATCTAAATCATAATGAATAACCCCCTTTTTAAATTTATACTAAATTCTAAAACATTAATAATGGTTATAGACTTCAGTTGATTATTCTTAGATAGATGCTTTAAGTCAAATGAGGTGGAATATTTTTCTTATTAAAGCTCTCAATGAAGTACATAAAGGGATAAACTTTTGCATACTTCATCATTTCTAATGAGCTTCCACTGATTTTGTCGCTTCTAATAGATAGCATATACTATCTTTGTCCATTACCTTAGTTCACAATCTTGGTCATTATATAAACAAAATTTCTTATATGTTGTAATAATTATTGTCAAATTTTCTAAGGATGAAATGTCTCGACCTCTAATGAGACATCCATTCTCCCCTTAGAAATGTGGTTAAATAATAATGCCACAATTTCGACAATATCTCATTACCATTGATATTTATAGCAACAGGAGCAAATGTTTCTGTTGGGGCATGCGAAGGCTATGCGAGCCAAAAACAAAAATTTGCTACTGCGCACACCAGGATATCTTTCTAAGAGAGGGACCATAGACCATTACCTCAGGCACGTAGTGTAGCGGAAGGAGAGTTGGAGTAACGAGCTGATCCAACTCGAGCATGCAGAAGTGGTCAGGAACCGATCAGCATCCTCGAGAAGCCAATCAACGTCCTCGTGATCTCTCGAGGATTTCCACAAGAAGCCTTCACCTAGTGACGCAATGTCCTCAAGAAGCAACCAATGATGCCACCGATCCAATCAGTGATGCCGATGCCGATGCAAAGTAGAATAGCAACGACTCTACCGATATCCACACATCTAGGGTGGGAACACCGGCCGATGGTGTACTTGCACCCAGATGGTCAGCGAGATGATTGGCTTCGAGAGGTGGCGGTTAGGGTCTGCTCTCGGAGGCTAATAACTTAGCACGAGAAATGCATCAACATGCGAGGCTAAAGCTTAGCTTCCTTGCGCCCTCATATATATAGACATCCTAGCTTGGGCCCTCCTGGGGAAAACCAAGACTCTACTCGGATCCCCATCTGATCTGTTCAGATCTCTATCCAAACCGTTTGGATATCTATCCATATTGAGCTCAATTCATATCATATTCGAATCCAATGTTCTAACCCATTAAATGTGTGACCCTATAGATTCACGTATAGCTTGGTTAATATACGAAAACCCCTTTTCACACTCTGTTAATAGTGGCCTCTAGCAAAGCATATTAACCCAAGTACACATAAAGATCATATCGGCTAAACTTTGTAATGTTCCATATATACATGTCCCTTTACCTCATGATATCGATAGAGCACAAGGTGAGATTTGTGCCATACTATCAATAGCTCGATCCTCTCTCGATCTCCATTGTCGGTGAATCACCAAGAAGTCCACCCAAGGGGGTACCCGAGGTGGTGATTAGATGTGTGTAAGAGAAGCGTAGCGCCTTCGAACACGATGGCCGACTCTAGAACACAAGAGCCAAGGTTTATACTGGTTTTGATCTTCCGAAGGATGATAACCCTACGTCCAGTGTTTTGGTGTTTAATATGGTGGTGGAGCTTACAATACGACGTAATCAAACTATGGGGGCTTGAGGCATCAAAAGCAAGAAAAATATGCTAGAAAGCTTCAATTGGATGACTAGATGCATATAGGCGGGAGCCTTGCCTCCTTTATATACTCAGGAGGTGAGCCCAACAACCCAGGGCTCTACCCCGAGTCGATCTAGAATTGCCTAAGGAACTCTGGTATTAAATCTCTAATTACAAGGATTCTAGTACAAACATATCTCTTTATGCCGTACCTAGAGTCCAATCACTCGATAAAGACTCAACCTTCCTTATCAGAGCTGAACCCCCCTCTATGGGCCATACTGGACGATCAATGCTGGACTTGGTTTGCTTTTGATCTAGATTGATAAGCTCAATTGTGGGGTACCCGATGGTCACATTCCTGATAGTAGCCTCTAAGCTCTTCTTAGCTTGGTTGAAAAAATCTTCGACAAAACAAGCTGGGAGGAGCTCTTCTTAAAGCTTTGATACTTCTGGTGAATTTTGATGATCTTTGAAAAAAGCTTTGATTTCCTTCTTTCGTGTGAGGTGCACTGTGTAGGTGCGCCCACATGGTGTAGCCCCCGAGCCTCGAGTTAAATGGAACATTTAGCCCGAGGGTCAAAAAAATATCCTGCAAGAAAAACATTTTGTACTTACATGTCTCCTGATGAAACCTTCGAGGAATCCTTTGACACTTTGCTGATGGACATGTCTCTTGGGATCGTTGATGTTTGAAGCCTTGTTGGGAGAAGGCCATGTCTGAAGTCCAGAAACCATGGTGGTCTCAAGCATGGTTGATCTTGAATCTTTGAGTATGTCAATCTTCAGTTATTCTGGTCCTTGAGCACTTAGATACTCGAGAAGGTAAGGTTCTTGGGCTCCATCCTCAAGTACATGAGCCTCCAAGGATGAAGACCCTAGATCGGGTGGGTCCCTAGGGGTGTGGGTCATCGAGTGCACGAGCCCCTAGGCATAAGGATCCTCGAATGTGTGGGCCCCTAGACCTGGGACCCATAGGCGCAGATGATCCCAAACATCGTAGACTTTGCTAGGTGCACCCAAAAAGACATTTTATAACTTCTTTCACCGTCTGCAATTAATGTGCGGCAAATGAAAGGATAGGGACGCTTTATTCCTGATAGAGCCACGCAAGAGACGTAGAATGTGGGTGCGGATAAGGAGGTGAAACCATCCCATCCCTCTCGCTATAAAGCGCACGGTATCTGAAGCGTTGCTTTTTTGTGGTGACGGTAGCAGTTTCTTGAGGCGACGCCCCTATTTAAACCGAGGCACTCCTTTTTACCTTTCACAATGAAGTTCCTCTTCATCCTCACATATTTCCTCTACTTTGCCTTCTGCTAGAGCTTCTTTTCCTGACATCTATAAGGGAGAAATTGCTGCTGATGTTGCTTGCTATTTCATGAATCCGTGGTGCGCTGGTTTGGCCATGAACATGGTAGGCCAGGTCATTGAGAGTTCATGATTTCAGGTTCGTTGTTTGTCTTTGCATAGATCCGTTTTGCCCCAACTCTATGGTCTATGACCTCTGGCTTGGCATGGTGTAGGATGATGCCATGCCATCCTCATGGCTTTTTGCTGATGTTCTTGATGGAAATATGCCCAAGAGAATTCTGGGGGAACCAGAAGTTCTGGCCTAAGGCCGAAAGTTTTGGGTTCTGGTGTAATCGGAAGTTCTGGTTCGACCGGAAGTTTTGGACCAGCCCTAGTTTTGGTTTCTGGAGGAACCAAAATTTCCGGTTGGACCAGAAGTTCCGGGCATGCCTGAAAGGTGAATTCTGAATAAACCAGAAGTTTTGGGTGGAACGGGAACTTTTGGGTCAAAATAAATTCGATACATAATGTTGTTTTTGGAAGTTTTAGGACTGGACCATAACTTCTGGGCCAGACGAATAGATTAGATCTGTTAGGCTTTAATACTGATTAAAGGCCCATGAGAGGGCACTATAAAAGGAGAGGAGGGGCTAGCACGAAAAAGCTACTGGCTATTGTTGCTGTTGCCCCTACCATAACCCTAGCTGCCACCTCTTCTGGCTACACCGGTTGTGGCCATCTCTCCCCTAATCTCCCTTGTGGTACTAGCATACCGGCGTGTGGTGATCCCGTCCCTGTACGTGTGGATACTATGGAGGAACCGCTGCTACTGCGGTGCTGATCTTCTCGGGAAGATCACAAGGATACATCGACTTCGCCACCGATGATTGGATGGAGCCAGGAGAAGTTGATCGAGGACGCACTTACCCAACTCTTCTTCCACTGCACTAGCGTGTCTCGCGTTAGAGGTAACGATCCATGATCCCATTACACGCATGGTTCCTAGGTGAACTGGGTAGAAAATTTTGAATTTACTGCTAGCGTAGCCTACCCGTTCCCCAACAGTTATGTCATCCGGTGCATCTGCGTTGCCTATCTTAACGTCCGGGTGCCAAGGTAGAGGCTCGATCTAGCAAGAAGAGTTAGCGACATCCGGCGATGCAGGCACCCTGAAGGTAGCTTCCGACCCCACCATTGAGCTATTTTTCCTCTCAGTGAAGAAAGCGGTCTCCCTTTGTGCTGGTCTCTTAAGGTCAGCAACTATCTCCCCCGGTCAAAAACAAGGTCGTGCGGAGTCACTGCTGCCATAGTAGCAGCTCCTAGGGTCCTTGGTGCTCATGGCGGTCATGATAGGCTGATGCTACTGTTGGGACATGGGGAGGCTACGCTAGCCAGCAATTTTAAAATTTTAACCCCGTTGGCCCAGCAATCCATGCGTGTGAGGGATCATGGATCGTTACCTTCTAACGCGAGACGCGCTAGTGCAGCGGAAGAAGATTTGGAGAAGTGCGTCCTCGCTCGTTCCCTCCTTGTCTCGCCCGTTCGCCGATGACCAAGTCGTTGAAGTCCAACGATCTTCACACGAAGAAGACGACGAGTGCTGCTATTCGAGCAGCACCTCCACGAAGTCCACACGTACAGGGACGGAAACACTCCACGCAGGCGTGCTAGCACCACTCGTGAGGTTTCTAGGGTTTGATCACAACTTTTGTGATTACTTGGGAGAGAGGAGAGGTGGCGGCTAGGGCTAGGGTAGAGCAATAGCAGCAGCCCCTTGCGTGCCACCCTCTCCTCCTTTATATAGTGCCCAGCATGGGCCTTTTAATCCAAATTAAACGCCCAACAGATCTAATTTGCGCACCCCGGAACTTTCGGCTATAGCTGGAACTTCCGGTCATCGGAATTTCCGGATCCCGTCCGAAACTTCCGAAATTACCCTTCTATATCGAATTAATTTGGGTCCGGAGCTTCCGGTTACAGCCGGAACTTCCGAAACAGACCTTCTGTATCGAATTAATTCTGACCCGGAACTTCTGACTCCAGTCGGAACTTCCAAAACAGACCTTCTGTATCAAATTAATTCCGACCGGAAACTTCCGGTTTGTCCAGAAAACCAAATTCAGGGGCTGGCCCGGAACTTCCGGTCCCACCGAAACTTCCGGATGCTCCAGAACTCCAGAACTTCCAGCTATAGCCGGAACTTCCGATTCCCCCAGAATTTTCTTGGGCACAATTCCATCAATCTCCCACTTGCACAAGAACCAATTCTTTGCAACATTTGAATCCATCCCCTTAAGTGTGTGACCCGATAGGTTCATACACAAACGGCTGCTACCCGGAAACCATTTCCGAATCACCGATCAAAAGCGGTACCTAGCAGTACATATTGACCCCCGAATGCATACAAAGGCAAAATCATATTTCCAGAACTTAGATGCACTCACGCAGTCCCTTTACCACACGACGTCAGTCAAGCTCAAGGCGAGATACGTGCCACCCTTGTTGGATAGCTTGACATTTCACTCGATCAAGTAGTCGATTCAATCATGACTAACTCTTTAGTCATAGTGGCATGGCCATGCACTTTTCCAATCCGACTACCTCGAGGGGCCTAGAGACGTCTCTCCCATTACTCGGAGGGGCAAATTCCATCTTGACTGCTCACATCCCACGACATGTTTCATAACACACCTGTAAGTAACCTTTATGGCTACCCAGTTACGGAATAGCGTTTGGAAACCACTAAGTGCACTACTACACATTCTGGAATCAAATGATGATCTCAGGTCTAAGGACTCTGCA
>KE372223.1:1161207-1185253 GCA_000418225.1 Zizania latifolia
CGGCAGCTCCTCTTCAGCCCCGCGGTCAGACTCCCGTGTACCTGAGTCGCGTGACAGCTCCGTCGCGGTCGAGTCATCTCCTCCTCTTCTCCTTCATCCTCATCGTCCAATCTTCATCACTCGGTTGACAAGCACTCATCACCTCATGGTTCATACCATGACTCCTCACTTATCGGGTAGTTAAGCTTCGGATATGTTATCTAGAGGTTTATTTGTAATAAAATCCTTGTAATTAGAGATTTAGTACCTAAGTTTGGTAGGGAATCCAAATCCTACTCGGGATAGAGTCTTAGGATCGTTAGGCTTTTCTCCTGAGTATATAAAGGAGACGAGACCCCCCTTGAGGCATCTAATCCATCGATCATCAACCCATCTATCTCATCATCAAGCTTTAGCATATTTTTCTTGCTTCCGACACTTGATAGCTTGATAGAGTCGTATTGTAAGATCCACCATCATAGTGGAGACCAAAACACTGTACGTAGGGCTATTATCCTCTAGGAGGCCTGAACCAGTATAAACCTTAGCTCTTGTGTTTCAGAGTTGACCATCGGGTTCGAAGGCATTGCTCTTCCCTTACATATCTAATCTCCACCTTAGTTACCCTCTTGGTTGGACTGATCGGTGATTCACCGATAGTTGGTGCGCCAGGTAGGGGATCGTGTTGCTTTCACCAGGATCCGATGGCATCTCCACGTCAACTTTCAGCCATGCCTGACACAACGCTCGTCCTAGGGAACACAACATACGTGTCCGATTAACTCGGAAGGCTGATCCCTTCGACTCGGCTCCAACTTCAGAGCGATCATCAAGCCAGATTCTTGATCCTTTCCTCCCATAGAAGGACAATCGATCTACGAAGTGCCTGGCTGATGCTGTGCAGGAGTTAGCCCTTGGTCACCTCTCTGATCAGGTAGCGGAACAAGTCCTCCGAAGTCTCCACCAAAGCTTCGAGGAATCACCTCCTTGAGGTTCCCGACGTCAAGAGAATTTTCTCGAGCATGCTAGAGGATGCCTCACTGGATGACTCACTAGGCCCTGGTCCAGGTCCACCGAAGATTACACCATGACCCCCGGATCTAGCTCCCCCTATAGCTCCCAGTCAACAAGGCAGCGACGTAGAGGGTCTAGGGAGAACAACTAGAGGCCTCGGAAGGATAGGCGTAGGTTTGAGTGCTCGGAAGAAGATGGATGAGATGATTTCGAGGATCAGAGGGACAACATGAAGGATCAACCACGAAAGCGCCAGACCCGCAGGAAGGTATGATGCAAGAAAACCCACGAGGACATCATAATGCACGAAGAGTAGCCAGCGGAAGTTGAAGAAGATGACAGACCAGCAGGGAACGATGACGAGTCAAGCCACAATCAAAGGGCTTCGATCTGACTCCACTCTCGATTTTGGCAAGGGTCACGGACGTCATCAATCGAACTTCCTTCCTTCCTTTTTTCAGCTATGTATTCTTTACTCCATATAAAATAAAGTTCAAGTTTTTCACTAAGTAAAATCATGTTCTTTATTCTTCATTGACCACAATCGCTAAGGCTCGGACCCTGTGGGGGTCAAAGTGAAGCATCGCGCATCTAGCTCAAATGGTTGTGCCTCTATGGATTTGCTCTGTGTTTGGCGTCAGCAACCGGGCAAGCGAAAAAGAGTTGGCATTTGCGCCCTCTCAACGCCCGACTAATAGCTAAGTCCCTCGGGGGCTCGAGTCCTGGAGCCTTAACTTCAAGTCCCAAGCAGTCTCAAGAACTCATGAGGCTTGATGTTAGGATCGGCGCATAAGCGGCATCAGTTCCCCACACCTGAGACTATATGGCTATACCGGGGGCACGGGATCTCGCTTCGAGCATGCGAAGGATTAATAAAAAACAAGTATATGAATCCCTCGGGGTCTTGTTCGACATGATGTCGATAAGCATGTGTGTAGCCCAAGGGCCACACGCTGAGTACTATATGGCCTAAGGTCCCTCGAGGTGAAAGTGCAGCTAAGACATAAAATTGCAAACGGCAAAAGAAGTCATCCATACTTCATCACAAAAGGGAACCATAAGTTCTCGAAAGCACAGAGTTATTTTCTAATCACTAATAAACACTTGTTGTAGGATATACACAACTACTCTACGGGAGGCGACCCCACGGGATCCTGAGCTTCGAGAGATGACGCTGCAACAAGATCTTGGTCCTCTAGAGACGACGCGGCAGGGTTCTCGAGAGGAGGCAGGAATTAGAGATCCCCGGCGATCACGGCTGTGACACCCTCTACCTCTTGCTGGAGTGCCGCAGCTTGCTCCTCGGTGACCCCGATAGGCATCCCTCGTTCCAACAACCAAAGGTTGTCCATCGGGAAGTGGGCCCGAATATAGTCCAAGGCTTGTTTGGCCCTAGCCTTTACCACCTTGTCGACGCAGAGGCGAAGCTAGGTCTCGAACCCCTCGAGCTTGTCCCAGAACTCTGCCTCAGCATCCTTGACCAGAAGCGAGTACTTGCGCTCGACCACCGCGTGAACCAAAACCGCTTCATGTTCGAGCTCCCCGATCTAAGCCTGGTCCCGGTCATGCTTCCCTACAAACAGAAGACCAACGAAGATTAAGGCAAAGAGATAATAAGACAATAATAAAGGAATGACCACCCAGAAAAAGCTTACTCTGATACTTGGCCACTGATGACTCCGCCAACTCCTTCGCCGTGTCGAGAGTTCATTGGGTGGCTCCCTCAGCGTCCCTCACCTACTCGACCATGGTCCTCAGAGCCACCGCTTGGCGATTGGCCTCCTCAACCGTGGCCCTTAGGGATGCTGCTTGGCGATCAGTGTTCTGGGCAAAGAGGTCATCATGCTCGTGGCGGAGAGCCTCAATTTCTGGACTTATCAGAACAGACCAAGGGTAGGCGAAGACCAAGCATTGACTGTTCGGTATGGCCCATAAACATGGGTTTGATTCCGATAAGGAAAGTGGAGTCCTTATCGTGTAGTTAAGCTCTAGATATGTTATCTAGAGGTTTATTTGTACCAAAATCCTTGTAATTACGGATTTAGTACTTAAGTTTGGTAGGGAATCTAAATCTTACTCAGGATATAGTATTGGGATTGTTAGGCTTATCTCCTAAGTATATAAAGGAGGCGAGACCCGCCAGAGGCATCTAATCCACCGATCATCGACCCATCTAGCTCATCATCAAGCTTTAGAATATTTTTCTTGCTTCCGATGCCCAAGCCTTGATAGCTTGATTGCATCATATTATAAGATCCACCCTGAATGTCTAGGGACTCGGATTCCTCGTGCCCTAATAACACCCGATCGCTTGAATGCTCGGAGGTTTGGATTCCCCTTACACCAATAACATCTGACCGCCTGAACGCTCGGGGGTTCAGATTCCCCTTACTCCAATAACACCCGACCGCCTGAACACTTAGGGGATTGGATTCCCCTCACTCCAATAACACCCAGCAGCCTGAACGCCCCGGTGCTTGAATTCCCCTCACTCCAATAACACCTGGCTGCTTGAACGCCCAGGGGCTCAGATTTCCCCTCGCTTCAATGACGCCCAATCGCCTAAACGCCCGGGGGGCTCAGATTCCCCTCGCTCCAACAACGCACGATCGTCTAAACGCCCGAGGAATCAGATTCCCCTCACCCCAATAACACCCAATTGCCTGAACGCCTGAGGACTCGGATTCCCCTCGCCTCAATAACACCTGACCGCCTGAACACCCGGCGGTTCGGATTCCCCTCACTCCAATAACACCAAACCGCCTTAACACCGGGGGTTTGGATTCCCCTTACTCCAATAACACCCGACCGTCTGAATGCCCAGGGGCTCGGATTCCCCTCACTCCAATAACACCCGGCTGCCTGAACGCCCGGGTGCTCGGATTCCCCTCACTCGAATAACACCCGATCGCCTGAACGCTCGGGGGCTCAAACTCCCTTCGATCTAATAACGCCTGATTGAACAACGACATGTTCAGTTAAAGTATGCAAGATATTGGACCCTAAAGTCTAATCTTCTATCAAGCTCTAGGCTCGGGGGCTATACTCGGTGGGTGCACCTAACCGGTGCACCTACCGGACAAACAAAAAGAATTCATCAAGAAGCTCATCTTCTATGCTCCTCATGGCCTCCTGACTCCAACCTAACGGCTGTCGCCCTTCAGCCATAAAGAGCTCAGGGGCTCCTATCGGGACGATGACCCCGGGGTACCTACCAAATAACCTTGGGGCGGTCAGACAAAACAAGGGGTCAAGAGACAATACATTAAAGATGCCCTTACACAAGGGTGGATTGGCAGTCGGAAGAACAGCGACCAGTGAGATGTGAAGGGATAGCTTATCTGGCACTCTGAGTCAAGGACTCGGGGAATATCCCGAATACAAAGACTTAGAAGGAGGAGACAGCAGGCCTACACACTTAATTGCTAGCGATAACTCAAGATCGTAACTATCGGATTTGAATAGCGAATAATATCGTGGTTATTAGCCCACATCTCCTGGTAATTTAACCGCTGTAAAGATACTTAATTGGGGGAGTAAAGACCTAAACGGTAACCCTCTGACCCTTGAGGTATATAAAGGGGTCGGGGGTACCTCCCTCAGGGTTTTTTTAGACTCTCATTCAACCTACGCGCGCGAGAACCTCGTAATCGTCAGCGCATACTCCATCACACAGGACTAGGGTTATTATCCTCTAGGAGGCCCAAACCTGTCTAAATTATCTTTGTCTCTTAGCTTTAGAGGCAACCATAGGATCTCGTGATGGTAATATGCCCTAGAGACAAGTTCTAGAGGAACTAGAAGTTCTGGTTGGACCGCAACTTCTGGGCCTGCCCTGGTGGCGAGTTCTGGAGGAACCGGAAGTTCCGGTTGGACCAGAATTTCTAGGCCTGTTCTAAAAGCGAATTCTGGATGAATTGGAAGTTCCGGACTTTGGCCGAAACTTTTGGGCTAAAATAAATTCGATACAGAATGTTATTTTCAGATGTTCTAGGCCTCGACCGGAACTTCCATGCCGAGCGTGCAGATGAGATCTGGTAGGCTTTAATGTTGATTAAAGACCCATCGGTGGGCTCTATATAAGGAGAGGAGAGGCTAGGGCACAAATGGCTGTTGGATCTCCCCTAACCCTAGCCGCCACCTCTCCCCTAGCCGCACCTACTATGGCCGCATCTCCCCTTACCTCACGCGTGGTACTAGTATATCGGCGTGAGGTGATCCCATCCCTATACGTGTGGATACCGTAGAGGCGCCGATGGCCAATGCAGCAACTTTTGCATCATTGCCGACGCGAACATCCAATTCGCCTCTTGCTCACTTCCTAGTCCTTTTCAGCCCCTGCAATGATTTGCAAGTGTGAATCATTGATCCGATATCAAATACCCATGATTCACTTCGACGAGTAGCAAGATAAATTTCAATAACATTTATACCTGAAGTAGAAGTCATACTTCCCTTCCTTTTCTTTTGTTCTTCGAAGTACAACATGCAATTCCTCCACCAATGGCCAGGCTTATGGCAGTGGTGGCAAGTGTTAGAGTTAGCAGGGCCCGAGTTAGACTTTACAGTTAAATTAGACTTAGAGCTCGAGATCGTATCTGAAGCTTTAGTCTTTCCCTTACGCTTTCTCTTCTTACTTTCCTTTTGAACCATCATCACATGACTAGGATTTTCTTAAGTCTTTCCTCGGCTGTCTTGAGCATCCCATGCAATTCAGCCATGCTCTTCTGCATGCCATTCATATGAAAATTTAGATTAAACGGCTCGAAGCTCGTAGGGCCCGACTGTAGAATCACATCTGTGGCCAAATATTTATCAAGAGCAGACCCAAGTTTTTCTAGGTTCTCAGTGTAACCAATCATCTTGATCACATGAGGACTCACTGGACTGCCTTCCGCCAACCTGCACGCAAACAAGGACTTTGAGACATTATACCTCTCAGTCTGTGCTTGGTTCTCAAACATGCCTTTGAGTCCCATGATCATATCATAGGCATCCCTGTCTTCATATTGCTTCTGAAGCTCAGAGAACATGCAACCAAGCATGAGACAGCTGACATCAACTGAATCATTGGCGTACTTCTCATAAGCTCACCTATCAGCAAGTGGTGTATCATGCATTGGTTCATCAGGGTGGGGTTCCTCTAGAACATAGTTTTTTTTCTCCTGCTTGAGAACAATTCTCAAGTTTCTGTACCAGTCAATAAAATTTATTCTAGATAATTTCTCCCTCTCTAGGATAGATCGCAGATTAAAAATAGAAGTGTTCTTTGCAGTAGGTGCCATGATCTACAACAAAATACAAGGTTTAGCACTATGCTATGTTAATCTTCTATCAAATAAAAGATGTACCATAATATGTAAAATGATCACTTTTCCTCTAACAACATATTGTGGGACAAGATCCATATTCATCTAACTCCTAGTGAGCTTTGTCATCACTGCTAGAAGATTAGTGATATAGGTAAGCAACACTTGCTAATCACATCATATGTGACTCTTGTTCATTGGGGTAGCATCCAGTGCCCGACTCCCAACTCCATGCCCCAAAACCCAAAACCGTTTTGATAGCTTTGTTAAGCAAACTAATACTATGCATGTGGTTGTCCGACATCCACCCTAACTGGTCAAGATAAAAGATAGCACCCTACTTTGGCAGACCCACCATCGGTGATTGAGAACCGTGGTAGGTGCAGCTATTGGAAAGAGCATCAAAAATTAATTTTTTGAGAGAAATTATTTTAACATGGTAACGATGCCTACCGTACACGGAACATGAAAGAATAGTATGACTGGAACATAAGTAAACATCACAGGCAATCATATTAACTGTGACATAGTATGGCCCTCTCGCATGGTGATCTCTATCTCCATGGTTCCTGTCCTTTGGGTCATCACGCTTCAGGCCTCCGTGAACTTGTATCAGTCTATTACATCTAATAGCACTATACTAATTACATGAGCAGAAGCATCACATATCGACGCCCAGGTCGTACAACATTTGAACAGCCTTGGGCCGTAATTAACCATGGCACGCAGGCCATAAAAATTACAAGCGAGCATCATATACTTTGCAAGGCCGTACCAGTCACAATATTCTCTGCAAAAACAAGTTAAGCAGAATCTACGCATGACTGAAAAACATACCCGGAACTTCCGGCTCAGAGGCCCAGAACTCCCGGTCGAAGGGCCCGAAACTTCCGACTCAGGGCCGAAACTTCCAAAATCAACCTTCTGACTCGAATTTATTTTGGCCTGCAACTTCTGGGTCACACCCGGAACTTTCGAAAATAACTTTCTGACTCAGAATTTATTTCTTTCCGGAACTTCCTGTCCAACTGGAACATCCAGACCTAGAACTTCTGGTCCAACCGCAACTTTCGAAAATAACATTATGTATCGAAGTTTATTTCGGCCCGGAACTTCCGGGTCTCACCCGGAACTTCCGACAATCCGATGAAAAACAATAGATCCAATCTATTTCCACCACATATCACCTATATGTGATCGATCCAGATCGAACACTACGCATGTAGGCTCTAATACCACTATTGAGTTATGGGGAGGCTATGCTAGCGCTAATTTCAAAAATTTTACCCCGTTCGCCTAGGAACCATGCGTGTAATGGGATCATGGATCTTTACCTCAAGCCACGAGGCGCGCTCGGGCAGCGGAAGTAGAGTCAATGAAGCACATCCTCGTTCGGCCTCTCTCAGCTCTGTCCGTTCATCTGCGGTGAAGTCGACGTAGTCCGGCGATCTCCACGGGAGATGATCATCACCGATGTAGCAGCAGTGCCTCTATAGTATCCACACGTACAGGGACGGGATCACCTCTCACTGGTATGCTAGTACCGTGCGGGAGATTAGGAGAGAGATCGCTACAACCTGTGCAGCTAGGAGAGGTGGCGGCTAGGGTTAGATTGAATCAACAACAACCTTTTCGTCCTAGCCCCTCCTCTCCTTATATAGTGCCCTTTCATGGGCCTTTAATCAGCATTAAAGCCTAATAGATCTAATCTGTTCATCTGGCCCAGAAATTTCTGTCCTAACCAGAACTTCTAAAAATAATATTCTGTATGAATTTATTTCTGCCCAGAACTTTCGACCTAACCGGAACTTCTGCACGTAGAACATCCAGTCCAACCAAAAATCAAAACTGAAGCTAGGGCTGGCCTGGAACTTTCGGTCTAACCGGAACTTTCGGATGCTCCAGAACCCGAAACTTCTGGCCTCAAGCCAGAACTTCCGATTCCCCAGAATTCACTTGGGCATATTTCCATCAGAAACCACCCTAACCGAATGAAACTACCTCCGTAGGACACCACATCAGAGGACTGCCGTTCCAAGCAATGACAAACACAATCCTATGGCTTGGCCGCATCACACCGTGTGGGTGGTCGGACATCAGCAAAACCCAGTCAAAGCAGAGATGCCTGCCTATCCCATCAAATGCAACACATTAAGTGTAGATAGAGAAGACTAAAAAGTGACTTTTCATGCGCCCGATAGAGTTTGTGATGCTTGGGTTCCTTGGAACTCGAGAGCTCATGCGCCCAACGACTCACACGCTTGAGGGCTCTTGTGCCTGAAGTCTTATGCGCTCGGGGGCCCAAGCACCCGAGGGCTCATGTGCTCGAGGCTTGGTCACCTGAGAGATTTCATGCTCGAGAGCCCATGTGCCCGAGGACCCCCGCGCCCAAGGGCTCGCATGCTCGGGGGCTCACGCGCTCGAGGTTCATGCGTTTGGGATATTATGTGCTCAAGAGCTCACGCGCCCGAGGAGTTGCACTCTTCAAGCTTGAGGATCATGCGCTTGGAGGCTGAGTCTCGGGGACTCGAGGCCAACTGTGCTCGAGGCTGTGGTGGCTTGAAGACTTCGGTGATCATCTTCCTTCAAGTAAAACTTTGCCCGAGTACAAACATACGTGCGACTCATACTGGCGCCCAAAGAGGTTCAAAGGATTATTAAAGACCAAAATTCAAGAAGAATTTTGCTACAGAATTATTTCTGACCCTCAAGCTAAATGTTCCATCTAACTCGAGGCTCGGAGGCTACACCGTGTGGGTGCACCTCACGGGAAGAAGAAGATTAAAGATTTTTTTAGGATTATTAGACTTCAACAAAGGCGTAAAGACTCAGATCAAAAGATAAGCTCCTCTCAGCTTGTTCAGTCGAAGGTTTTTAACCAAGCTAAGAAGAGCTCAGGGGCTGCTGTCGGGGAAATGACCCCTAGGTACCCTGAGATAGGCTTATCAGTCTAGACCGAGAGCAGGCCAAGCCTAGCATTAGAGTCCAGTATGGCCAATGAAGGGGGTTCGGTCCCGATAAGGAAGGTTGAATCCTTATTGGAGAACAAAATCTCGTATCTAATATGGAAAGATATTTTTGTATGTGAATCCTTGTAATTAGGGAAATAGAACCTGAGTTTGGCATATAATCTTAGATATTATAAAGTCCTACTTGGGATAGAGTCCTGAGATATTGGGCTCACCTTCTGAGTATATAAAGAAGACGAGGCACCCCCTAGAGGCATCTAATCATCTGGCATCCAACCTCAGATTATTCATCTTGCTTTCGACGCCTTAAGCCTCCAAAGCTTAATTGCGTCGTATTGTAAGCTCATCCATCATATTATACACCAAAACACTAGACGTAGGGTTATTATCCTTCGGGAGACCTGAACCAGTATAAATCTTGGCTCTTATGTTTTAGAGTCGACCATCGGTTTTGAAGGCGCTACGCTTTCCTTACACACATCTAATCACCACCTCGGGTATACCCTTGGGTGGACTGCTCGGTGATTCACCGATAGTTGGTGCGCTAGGTAGAGGGTTGCATCGCTTTCACTAGGGTCTGATGGCATCTCCTTCGGATTTCCTTATGCCGGCTAACTCTATATTTATGTTCGGGACTTTGGCATTCATCGAGAACTCAATGGGACAGCTTGTCCTATTGAGCCCACCATCGAGCGCTACTCACGGATCTACCAAGTCAAGAAAATCAGCTTGTCCTTCGGTCCTCGGGCAGGGTGGCTGGCCGAGCCATGCCCGGGGTCCGATCGACCGCAAGCATTACAATATATGTCCGGTGAAAAGGGTCAAACTATCCGATGCCGGTGGACAGAGGCTAGGTCAGTCGGTGAGCTTGAGACTGGTCAACAGTCAAGTGGCCCACGATTCCATGCTAACCTCATCATGATGGATGAGGGAGCGGCATCCATGACCAGCAGCGAGTGGCACCAACGCACCAAAGGCAACGAGATTGAGCAAGACAATGGGGTTCACCGAAACCTCGAGGCTGAATTCACTTTGGACTTCGACAGAGAGAATGTCTTCAAAACCTTGGACGCTAATCTGGTGGCAATCGAGAGGGCTCTTGGCTCTCTCTCCAAGACACCGGAATTACGATGAGCAAAAGCCTTAGCCCAGGCGGCAGCAACACAAATCAACGCCCTAGCTCTGGTTTCAGCCTGACTTCTGACTCCTTCCCTGTAAGATAAGGAGAATGATTGTCCAGGTCGGTACTAGCCGTCGTGTGACCAAACTCCACCATATGACAGTCCGCGCAGTGACCACCGCACACCACCACCACCCCGAGAAGACAAAACAGGATACGTTCCGAGATCCACAGGCGGGCGAACAATCGAGGCTGCATTGAAGACAGTGGCAGTAGTATTGGCAGCAGCACTGATAAAGCTAACTCCTACAGAAGTAAAGGCTAAAACCACCACAACCGCAGAAGAAGCACAAGCCGAGATGATCACGGTGGTTTTCCCGTGTTCACAAGTCACCTAAGATGAGTAAGGTGGCCAAGGTCTTTCCGTCCGATGGGGATCGAGCCTTACAACGACAAGATGGATCCCTCACAGTGGCTACAACTCAACTACACGGCCATCCACGCAGCCGACTGTGATGAAAGAGTAATGGCTAATTACATCCGGGTCATGCTCTCTTCGTCTGCCAACAACTGGATCTCCAACCTGCCCGAGAATTCCATCAATTCTTGGGCGCAACTCCATTTAGCTTTCATTGACAATTACTAGGGGACCTAGCAGAAACCCGGGACCCGATATGACCTATAGCAATTATGGCAGAAAGAGGATGAGTCACTTTGAAGCTTTATCTGGAGGTTCTCTAAAAAGAGGACCACCATTATGGACATCGAGAAGCATGACATCATTAACTATTTCATCGACACCCTGCACCACAATTCTGAGCTACATAGGGCCCTCATAAGAAAAAAGCCGAGGACTATAGCACGGATGATCTCTATTGCAGAAAGTTACACCGATAATGAAGACACTCGAAGAGAGAAGATAGAGCACTCACACCACGAGAGTCAGTCTCGCCAAACCAGGGACAATCGCCCTCGGTCCCCCTGATGAGAAGATGATCGACCAAGATCCTCCCGGGGCAAGCAAGATCAGAAAAGAAAGACAGAAAAAACTGTAGCGGTGGCCTATAGTTTGAGACGCCAAGAAGACAAAGTTATGCGGGAGGAGCTTAACAAGCCCTACCCATTCCATCCCAAGGGCAATCATACCATGTGCAAGTGCTACTCCTTATAAGACACACTGGTCAAGGAATCTCAAAATAATTCGTGCCAAAGCAAGCGACCACGCCCCGCAAAAAGATAATCGGTCCCAGGATAACAATGATTTCCAAGAACCTCACAAGACGGTGAACATCGTCTTCGAGGGCCCCACATTGGCCGAGACCAAGTGCCAGCAGAAGGTTTTGGACTAGTGGATCAATGTCACCAGGTTCAAGGAGGTTCAATAGCTACAGTGGTCGGAAGTCTTGATCACCTTCTCTCGGGATGACTAGTGGACCAATGTCTCAAAAACTAGGCGATGGCCGCTAGTTGTCGACCCGGTGATATTTAAAGTGCGCATGAGGCGAGTTCTAATCGACGGGGGATTGGATTGGACATTCTTTTTCGCCAATCCCTCATTGACATCAGCATATCAGTCGAATCACCTTGCCGGCATGTTCGGCTCTCGAGATAATTACAGGACTGAGCATATAACCTTCTGGGTTGTAGAATATGACATCCCGTTCCACGCCGTCCTTAGAAGACCTTCTATAGCCAAATTTATGGCTGTTGGGCATTATCCATACCTCGTACTCAAGATGCCAGGCCCCAACTGAGTCATCACTGTATGGGGAAAGGTTGGCACTTCTCGCGCATGTGAGAAAGGTAGTCTCGCCCTGGCCGAGGTTGTCGACTTGTCGGCTCACATGAAGGAAACCATCAGGCAAGCATGGGAAGATCCCCTCGAAGTCTCGGAGGTACCAGCTAAAGCACCATCTCCCTCGGGGATCTCTACCACACCCTCGAGCACCAAGAAGATCATCCTCTCTGAGGACGACCCATCAAAGACAACAACCATCAAGGCAAGGCTTGACCCCAAATAGAAAATCGTCCTTGTCAACTTCCTACGCTCTAACTTGGACATCTTTGCATGAAAACCCTCTGACATGCCTGGGGTTCCTCGGGAGTTGATTGAGCATGAACTCCACATATACCCAACTGTTAAGCCAATAAAGCAGAAGTTATGAAGATTCACACAGGATAGGAAAGAGGTGATCAAGGTCGAGATCACCCACCTTCTTGTAGCAGGATTCATCCACGAAGTCTACCACCCAGAGTGGCTCACCAACCCAGTCTTGGTAAGAAAGAAGATGGGCCAATGGCGAATGTGCCTCGACTACACCGACTTGAACAAGCACTGCCGAAGGACCCCTTCGGATTGCCTCAGATAGATCAAGTCATCGACTCAATAGCAGGGTGTTCTCTCCTTTGTTTTCTTGACTACTACTCTAGGTATCATCAGATTGGCCTCAAAGAAGAAGACTAGGAGAAAACATCTTTTATCACGCCCTTTGGAGCATACTGTTATACCACCATGTCATTTGGGCTCAAATACACAGGGGCAACATACCAGCGGGCCATCCAGCGATGTCTCTTAGATCAAATCGGCCATAACATCAAAGCCTATATCGATGACGTGGTCATAAAGTTCAAGAAAGAAGATAACCTCATCAATAACATCGCCGAGACATTCAAGAACCTACGGAAGTTCAGATGGAAGCTCAACCCTGATAAGTATGTTTTTCGGGTACCGTCAGGGCAATTACTCGGTTTCATTGTCAGCAACAAGGGTAACTATTGGGGAACAGGTAGGCTACGCTAGCATAGAATAAAACTTTTTCTACCCCGTTCAACCCAAGAACCATGCGAGTAATGGGATCATGGATCGTTACCTCTAGTAGTGAGACACGCTAGGGCAGCGGAAGAAGAGTTGGGGAAGCGCGTCCTCGATCAACTCCGCCCAGCTCCGTCCAATCATTGGTGGCGAAGATGATGCAGCCTTGTGATCCTCACGTAGAGATGATTAGCGTCACAATTGTAGTGGCACCTCTATGGTATCCACACGTATAGGAATAGGATCACCTCATGCCGAGATGCTAATACCACGCGTGAGGCTAGGGGAGATGCGGCCATAGTAGGTGAGGCCAGGGGAGAGGTGGCGGCTAGGGTTAGGGGAGGTCCAACCACCTTTTTTGCCCTAGCCTCTCCTCTTCTTATATAGAGCCCACTGATGGGCCTTTAATCAACATTAAAGCCCACCAGATCTAATCTGCACGTTTGGCCCGGAAGTTCCGGCCGAGGCCCAGAACTTCTGAAAATAATATTCTGTATCGAATTTATTTCGATCCAAAAGTTCTGGTCCAACCGAAACTTCTGAACCCAGAACTTCTGATCCAACCGGAACTTCCAAAAATAACATTCTATATTGAATTTATTTTGGCCCAGAAGTTCCAGCCGAAGCCCGGAACTTCTAGTTCGTCCAGAATTCGCCTCTAGAGCAGGCCCGGAAGTTTCGGTCCAACTAGAACTTCTGGTTCCTCTAGAACTCGCCACCAGGGTAGGCCTAGATGTTTCGGTCCAACCAGAACTTCCAGTTCCTCCAGAACTTGTCTCTAGGGCATATTACCATCAGTATCGAGGCCAACCCAGACAAGATAGCTGCAATAATGAAGATGGAGAAATCCAATAACGCCAAAAAAATTGAGAAACTTATGAGTTGCATGATGGCTCTCGAGAGATTCATCTCTCGACTGGGAGAAAAGGGAGCTCCTTTCTTCAAACTGTTGAAGAAAGATAAAAATTTCTAATGGACGGCGGAGGCCAATGAAGCATTTTCAGTACTGAAGAAATTTCTAACCTCACCTCCAATCCAAACAGCTCTAAACCCAGAGGAGGTCCTTCTCCTCTATATCGCGGCCATGACTAACGTCGCCAGCACGGTAGTGGTAGTCGAGCAGCCTAAGAAGGGACATGTTTTCCTGGTCCAAAGGCTGATATACTTCATCTCGAAAGTCCTTAGCCAATCAAAAGCAAGGTATCTACAAGTACAGAAGCTTCTTTACGCCATCCATCTCGCCATCTAGAAGCTAAAGCATTACTTCTAAGCCCACAAAATTGTTGTAGTCACAGAATACCCTTTGGGCGACATACTCCACAATTGTGATGCAACTAGGCGAATCGTCAAGTGGGCCATCAAGCTGGAGGAATATACAATGGAGTTTCGATACCGCACTGCCATTAAATCACACGCTCTAGCCGACTTTGTCACCGAGTGGATCGAGATCTACCTACCCCCAAGCCAAGAGGAAAAGGAGTTTTGGATGATGTAATTCGATGACAACCTCAACATAGATGGGGTCGGCACAAGAATTCTTCTTATATCTCTAAAGAGGGAGAGCTACGTTACGTGCTATAGCTACTATTCAAGGCTTCCAATAATGTGACTGAATACGAAGCCATGATACATGGCCTGCGGATAGCGGTATCACTCGGGGTGAAGCGGCTCATGGTCTATGGAGACTCCAAGCTAGCTATTAGTCAGGTTAACAAGGACTGGTCTTGCACTAGCAACAAGATGGATGCCTATTGCGTCAAGGTTCAAAAACTCAAAGGCAAGTTCTTTGGCCTAGAGTTTCACCATATCCCCAGCGATGATAATTCATCAGTCGACACCCTAGCACGCCTTGGGTCCTCTCGAGTGACGGTCCCCAAGGGCGTGTTCATTCAGGAGCTCACAAAATCATCAATCAAAGATGACGAGCACCAGGCCACTAGCCCACTGATAATCATTGCCATGATCGAAGATATCAATGATTGGCTGCAACCCATCATCGAGCATATCCTAAAAGGCACAACTCTAGAAGACAAAACCTTGGCCGAGCACTTAACACGATGAAGCAAACAATACGTGGTCATCGAGGACAAACTATACAAGGATGTAACCTCAACAAGGGTACTTCAGAAGTGCATCCTGCCAAGCGAAGGCCACTACATCCTCAACGAAGTCCACACGATAGCATGCGGCAATCATGCCGGGGCCAACACGCTGGTCGGAAAGGCCTTCCGATTAGGCTTTTATTGGTCGACGGCCAACAACGATGCCAGAGAGCTAGTCAAAAAGTGCACCGGGTGCCAGTTCTTTGCCAAGCAAAGTCACCTACCAGCTCAAACCCTTCAAACAATCATGTCAACTTGGCCCTTCGCTTGCTGGGGGCTCGGTATGGTCGGCCCCTTCCAAAAGGTGCCTCAAGGGATCAACCGGCTACTGGTGGCCATTGACAAATTCACCAAGTGAATAGAAGTGATGCCACTAAAAAATTGCACAGCCAAGAAAGTAGCATAATTTATCGATGAAATCACCTATCAGTTCGGCGTCCCAAACCAAATCATAATAGACCTCGGGACTCAGTTCATAGCAAATGATTTCTGGGACTTCTATGAAGAAAGACTGATCGAAGTCAAATATGCATCAATCGTGCATCCTCAAGCCAACGGGCAAAGTGAGCGTGCCAATGGGATGATCCTTCAAGGTCTAAAAGCCCGAATCTTCGACCACTTACAGAAGTACACCGAGAGGTGGCTCTAGGAACTCCCCATAGTACTCTGGGGGCTCCACACATTGCCAAACAGGGCCACGGGATAGACACCCTTCTTCCTCATCTATGGCCCTGAGGCCATTCTCCCGAGCGATATTCTACACAAATCCCCTCAAGTCTAGTACTACGATGAAGAAACAGTAGAGCAAACCAGGGCCGAGGATATCGACTCCATCAAGGAAGCTCGAATAGCAGCCATTGTCCAAGCAGATCAGTATCAATAGACCCTTCGATGGTGTCATGACCGTAATGTGCAAAACAGAAGCTTTAAGGTCGGTGACTTGGTACTTCACCGGGTACAATCAACCATCGGGATAAACAAGCTCTCTACCCCTAGGAAGGACCTTTTATCATCACCAAAGTAACAAGACCAGGGGCCTACAGGCTAATACGAGAAGACGAACAAGCAGTACTAAACTCATAGAACATCGAGCACCTTCGTTGATTCCCCGCCTAAGTGATATTTTGTAAGATAACTTTTCTTTGTTGTCAATAAATTGTGTTCAAGCACTTATCGACCCTGTGGCACCATTTCTTCATCGACCTCGCCGACTACTTCCCTCCCCCAGGCTCGCCACTGGGATGGGAAGGGATAAGCCTTAGGGCTATACTCCCGCAGTCGAGCATATTTTCTCGCCAACCTCACTGACTACTTCCCCCCACCAGACATGCAACTGGACCAGGAAGGGGTAAGCCTTAGGGCTGCACACCCGCAGTCAAGCATATTTTCTCACCGACCTCGCCGACTACTTCCCCCCTCCCTAACATGGAACTGGGCTAGGAAGGCGTAAGCCTTAGGGCCATACACCCACAGTCGTGCATCTTTTTTTGCTAACCTATGCCGGTTATATCCCCCTCCGTATTGGGTGCTAGATGGCCACCATACATGCAACTGGACCAGGAAGAGGGTAGACTCTTTAGTCGTATACCCACAACCATGCATCTTCGAAGACCTCGTTGACCTATGCAGACTACATCCCCCTCTAAGTTGGGCACCACATGGTAGACGTGCATGCAACCAAATCAAGGAGAGGGTACCCTACTTAGCCGTACACCCGTAGTCTTGCATCTTCATCGACTTCATCAATCCACCGTGTGGGTGATAACGCATAATGCATGGTAAAAGTTGTGTAAGGCAAATCGAAGCATATTTATTTCTCAAGACTAATCTTTTACATTGATCGCATTACTTCAAAGAAGGGGACACATCACTTCTATGATGACTACATTACTTCAAAGAAGGGGACGTAGCCTCCTTCAATTAACAAGAAAAAAAGGCATACAGAGAGCCAGAGACAGCATTCTGCAAAGCAAACGTGGCAGCTACGGATGACGAGGTTCTCATGGTAGCTTCACACGATGCAGCATCAGCATAGCATGACAGCCATGAGCACCAAGGATCCCAGGGGCTATCACTACTGCAACAGTGACTCTGCATGACCCTCGTTTCGATCGAAGGAGATAGTCACTGACACGGACAAACCAGCACAAAGGGACGCCGCCTTCTTCACTGAGAGGAAAAACAGCGTGGCCCGAAGATGAGGTCAGCAACTAACTCAAGGGTGCCTACTTCAGCGGATGTCAATAGCTTCTTTCATCGGATCGAGCCTCTACCTTAGTACCCAAACATTAAGGTAAGCAGAGCGGAAGCACTAGGTGATAGGACATCGGCGAAAAGAACGACACCAGGGAAAAGCCTCAGGGATGGCACGGTATTATTCTGCATCACACTAGGCCAAGGGTGACAGATCATGCAGTAAAGACAAAGCAAATTCATATGGAGATGAACGTACCAAACAAACCTGAAGTTGTGAACTCTCAGCGCCTAGGCCTACAAAGTTTATGGTCAAACTGACGCACCACAGATCCTTAGGACAGCAAGCAACATCAACAGCTACAACAATGACCCTTCCCTTGCAGAGGTCAAGATGAAAAGCTTTGGCAGAAGGGCCAACAAAAGAAGCTTACAAGGATAAGAAGAGGGGACTTTGTTGCAAAGGCAAAGGGGGTACCATGGTTTAAATAGGGGTGCCGCCTCAAATGCTAGCCACGATCATCGCTAGGAGCGCCGCTTCAGTTACTGTGCGCTTTATGGTGAGCGGGACGGGACAGTCTCACCTCCATATCCGTACCTACGTTCTACGCCTCACACGTGGCTGTTGGGGAACGTGGAGGCTACGCTAGCCAAAAATAAAAAAAATTTACCACACACACCAGGATATCTTGCTAAAAGAGAGACCATAGATCATTACCTCAGGCACGTAGTGCAGTGGAAGGAGAGTTGGAGTAGTGAGCCAATCCAACTCGAGCGTGCCGATGTGGTCGAGGAGCTGATCGATGTCGATCCTCCTCGGGTACTCTCGAGGATTTCTCTCGAGGAGTGGCCGATGACGCTGCTGATCCAATCAGTGATGCCGATGAGCGATGCAGAGTAGCAACACCTCTACTGGTATCCGCACATCCAGGGATGGGAACGCTAGCCGATGGTGTACTAGCACTCGGGTGGTCGGCGAGATGGTCAAGCTCTCTAGAGGTGGTGGCTAGGGTTTGCTCTCGGTGACTAACAACTTAGCACGAGGATTGCATCACCATATGAGACAGCAAAAAGACATATCTTCCATGCACCCTGCACCTCAATATATATAGACATCCTAGCTTGGGCCCTCCTGGGCCCAACCAGGACTCTACTCGGATATCCATCCGATCTATTTAGATCTGTATCCAAACCGGTTGGATCTCTATCTAAGCTAAGCCCAATTCAAATCCTATTCGAATCCAATGTTCTAATCCGTTAAGTGTGTGACCCTATAGGTTCACGTATAGCTAGGTTAATATATGGAAACTCCTTTCCATACTCCTTTAACAGTGGCCTCTAGCAAAGCATATTAACCCAAGTATAAGTAAAGATCATATTGGTTGAACCTTGTAATGTTCCATATGTACATGTCCCTTTGCCTCACGATATCGATTGAGTACAAGGTGAGATTTATGCCATCCTATCAATAGCTCGATCTCTGTACTAGATTATAACTTATGATTAAGTCTTTAATCACATCGGCATGGCCATGCACTTCCATAATCCACTACATCGAGAGGCCCAGAGATATCTCTCCTAAAAATAAGGGGCAAATTCCATCTTCATCACTCACATCCCACTACATGTTTCATAGCATACCCAATGACTACTTTTATAACTACCTATTTACGGAATAGCGTTTAGTAGTCCCAAAGAAAGCTACTACGTATATTGGAAACCATGATGATCATAGGTCTAAGGACTTTACATAAACGTACTGAGACCAACTGATGACACATGGAATCTTAACAGTGTCGCATAGTAGGTCTATGCAACATATGTTCTCTAACATACGTCCAAGTTATTGAGTAGGTATCTCCATACCCATGATCCATGAGACATGATCATCAATCAATACATATGCTGATCTCAGTCATATCTGTTTCATATATGACCTACATTCAACTAGGGATCATTTAGAAATAGTCACATTATGAGTCTTATGAACAAATCACATATTTGTTGATCCATAATAACAATCTATTTCATGCAACACTAACTTTATTTCATAAACATAGTATGCCACGTATAACATCTCCATGTTGCCTGTAGGGTGTAATGCTAACAATCTCCCACTTGCACTAAAGTCAACTATGTAGATATCTAATACCCATAGACCTAGTATGCACCTCATGCTTAGGCTGTGGGAGTTGCTTTGTCAATGGATCTACAACATTCAGATCAGTTTGTACTTTGCATATCTTTACATCTCCCCTATCCACTATCTTGCAGATTAGATGATATCGCCAGAGTATGTGTTTGGACTTCTGGTGTGACCTAGACTCCTTGGCTTATGCGATAGCACCACTATTATCACAATAGAGGTCTATCGGACTAAAGGCACTAGTCATCACACCAAGCTCAGAAACAAATTTCTTGATCCAAATAGCCTCCTTGGCAGCTTCTAAAGCTGCTATGTACTCGGCTTCTATTGTAGAATCAGCTACCGTCTCTTGCTTAGAATTTTTTCAGCTCACCGCTCCACCATTAAGGCAGAAAACAAATCCAGATTATGATCTATAACTATCCTTGTCGGTTTGAAAGCTTGCATCGGTGTAACCACTTACAACGAGCTCTTACTCACCTCCACAAACTAGGAACATATCTTTAGTCCTTCTCAAGTACTTCAAGATATTCTTTATAGCTATCCAGTGACTCTCACCTGGATCCAATTGGTATCTGCTTGTAATGCAAAAAAGTATACGAGACATCTGGCATGTACGGAGCATGGCATACATGATGAATCCAATTGTCGAAGCATATGGAATCCCATTCATCTTGTCTCGCTAATTAGATGTACTCGGACACTGAGTCTTGCTGAGATTTATGACATGTGATATTGGCAAGAAACCTTTCTTGGAATCCTACATGTTGAACCTCTTCAACACCTTATCAATATATGTATCCTGGCAGAATCCAATTAGCCTCCTTGATCTATCTCTATAGATTTTGATACCCAGAATATATGCTTCTTCTCCTAAGTCCTTCATAGAAAAACTATTTTTCAATGAAGACTTAACAGACTCCAGCATAGGTATATCATTTTTGATCAACAATATGTCATGCACATATAGTATCAGAAATACAAGTGCGCTCCCACTAGCCTTCTTGTAAACACAAGACTCTTCTTCGTTTTTGATGAAACCAAACCCTTTGATCACATCATCAAAATGAATATTCCAACTCTGAGATGCATGCTTTAATCCATAAATGGATTTATGCAATTTGCATACCTTTCTAGCTGATTGTGAATTGACAAACCTGTCGGCTTTGTCATGTACACATCCTCACTCATATTTCCATTAAGGAAAGCTATTTTGACATCCATCTACCATATTTCGTAATCAAAATATGTAGCAATCGCTAGAATGATCCGAATAGACTTTAGCATTGTGACGGCTAGAAGGTTTCATCACAATCAACACCTTAAATCTATTTGAAACCTTTTGCCACCAATCACGCTTTATAGATGTGAACATTTCTATCTATGTCTATCTTCTTCTTGAATACCCATTTACACTCAATGGTTTTTACACCATCGAGTGGATCAACCAATCTCTAAACTTGATTGGTGTACATGGATTCAAGCTCGGAACTCATGGCTCCAAGCCATTTCTGAGTCTGGTCCCACCATCACTTCTTCATAGGTTTTGGGCTCATCGTTGTCCAACAACAATATATCCTATTTCTGAGTGGTTAAGAACATGAACCTCTCAGGTGCACGTCGTACCCTCTCTGACCTACGTGGTGCAACAGGTATTTCTCCTGTTATGGTTCTGCGGGAGTTGAAACATTTTCAGGTATTTCTCGAACCTCTTCGAGATGCACCGAGCTCCCACTAACCCTTCTCGAGAGAAACTCTTTCTCCAAGAAAACACCATGTCAGGCGACAAACACTTTGCCGAGGTCCCTGTTATAGAAACAATATCCTTTGGTTTCCCGAGGATACCCGATAAAGAAGCACTTGTCGGATTTTAGAGTAAGATTATCGGACTGAAATGCTTTACATAAGCTTTACAACCCCAAATTTTTAGAAAAGATAGATTAGTACGTCGTCCTGTCCATATCTCATATGGAGTCTTTTCAACCAACTTTGATGGAACCCTATATAGTGTGAAAGCGGTTGTTTTAAGAGCATATCCCCATAGGGATAATGGAAAATCACTTTGGCTCATCATCGATCGGACCATATCCAATAAGGTACGATTTCTCTACTCGAAAACCCCATTCCACTGAGGTGTTCCGGGTGGAGTCAATTGTGGAACATTTCCGCAATCTTTTAGATGATTACCAAACTCAAGGCTCAAGTATTCTCCTCCATGATCTGATCGTAGAAACTTGATTGTCTTTTCTAAATGATTATGTACTTTATTCTAGAATTCTTTGAACTTTTCAAAGGACTCTGACTTATGCCTCATTATGTAGATATATCCATATCTACTAAAGTCATCGATAAAAATTATGAAGTACTGAAAACCACCTTTGGCTATTGAGCTCATCGGTCTACACACATCAGTATGTATGATTTCCAACAAGTCACTTGCCCTATCACTTTGACCAGTGAAAGGCGCCTTTGTCATTTTGCCGAGTAAACAAGATTCACATGTCTCTAGATTTAAAATCAAAAGAGTTTAGAAGACCATCTCTATGGAGCCCCTACACACGTCTCTCATTTATATGGCCCAAACGACAATGCTAGATGAACGTGGGTTTCAAATCATTAAGATGTTGCCTTTTTGTATTAATGTTATAAACATGAGATTCTTCAAGATTCAAAACGTATAATCCATTCTCCAATGGAATATGACAATAGAATATATCTCCAAGATAAACTGAACAACCATTGTTCATTGATCTAAAGTCATAACCTTCTGCTTGCAAGCATGAAGCAAAAATTACGTTTTTATATAGAGTTGAAACACAATGACAATTATTTAATTCCAAAACTAGTCCTAAAGGTAGAGACAATGGTATGGTACAAATAGCAACCATAGCAACTCTTGCTCCATTGCCCACGTGAATATCCACTTCGTCACTAATCAAACTTCTACTTCTTCTCAGACCCTGTAACGACTTGCAGATGTGAACAACTGATCTGGTATCAAATACACAAGAATCAGAAGATGAAGTAGCAAGATTGATCTCAATAACATTTATACCTGAAGTAGAAGTCATACTTCCCTTCTTCTTGAGATCCTCCAAGTTCTTCTTGCAGTTCCTCTTCCAATGACCCGACTCCTTGCAATAAAAGCATATTGCATCTTAAGCCACCCCTTTCTTGTCCTTTTTGGTCTTGGAATTGCTCACGATCTCATCGAGAGTCAACTTTCTCTTGACCACACATTTTTTGACACGGAGTTGTTTCTTGTCTTTCTGCAGCATCATCACATGATTGTTGTTTTTAAAATAAAAATTTGAATTCTTTCCTCTTGGGCCGACTTCCACCGGCCCATTCTCCCATGTGCCCACCGTCGGCCTGCTTCTGTCCGTGCCTCGGCCTGCCTTCGCTGGTGCCTCGGCCTAGCCACCCACGCGTGTGGTTAGCGTTTTTAACCACTGGGTATCACGACGTATTATTGTTGGACAATGATGAACCTAAGACCTATTCGGAAGTAGTGATGGGACCAGACTCTAAGAAATAGCTTAGAGCCATAAGATTCGAGTTAGAATCCATGCGAGAGAATCAAGTTTAGAACTTGGTCGATCCACCTGATGGTGTAAAAACTGAGTGTAAATAGATCTATAAGAAAAAGATAGACGTTGATGGAAATGTTCGCATCTATAAAGCACGATTGGTGGTGAAAGGTTTCAGGCAGATTCAAGGTGTTGATTATGATGAAACGTTTTCGCCCGTCGCTATGCTAAAGTCTATCTGGATGATTGAGGAGTCATGGTAGCCACCATGAGGTGATGAGTGCTTGTCAACCGGGGAGATGAAGAGAAGAAGATGGATTGAGGATGATGTGAAGAAGAGGATGAGAAGACTCGACCGTGACGGAGCTGTCGTGCGACTCAGGTACACGGACGGGCGTCGGCCGGGCAGAGGGGTCGCGGAGGCGTCCGGTCCAATCCGGGTGCGTGAAGCTGAAGCGGCGAGGGTTGATCCGGTGTGGTGCTGATCGGTGCGACTCAGGTACACGGGGGTCTGACCGCGGGGCTGAAGAGGAGCCGCTTGGTCGGATTGGCCCAATCCGGGTGCACGGTCGGGGGCACCGGACGCTTTGACAGCTTTGGCTTAAAACCGTCAAAACCAAACGGAAAGTGGTGTATACCGTCAAATTTAGCGGTGTCGTGACGGCCAAGTTGATCACGTCATCGAATAATCCAGAGTCTGTGTCTTTTATGTTTTTGCCCTTCGGGCTAGTACTGTTGGAACACTCTAGAATAGGGGTTATCTGGTCTTTTGTTTCAGCCCATGGGGCTATATTTACCAGCCATGTATTGAGACAATTTGAGGATTTTTGAGCTGAAAGAAAAATTAATCTTGATTTTGGTGTCTTCCTCCC
>KE372223.1:1196302-1216859 GCA_000418225.1 Zizania latifolia
GATTCTTTTCAAGTGTCGTAGTTCGGAGGAGTCTATATTAACTTGCTTTGTAAGTGGACCATTTTAGCACTGTCGTGTACTGAGCTTTATCGAGGTCACTTGCAAGCGTGATATCTGAAGATTGAGGAAGTTTTACCTGAAGTTTTGGTATCGACTTGCCAGGTGTGACTTTTACTTGTCCAGTCTTAGACTGAATCTCATCGAGTCACTTGCAAGTTCAATGCTCAAGTTTCAGGAGTTTTATTTTTCCGCTGTATTTTTGTTTGCGCCCATTCACCCTCCCTCTGGTCGCTAGTTTCGGTCCTACAATCATCCTAGCAATTGCCGCATTTTATGACCATGAGATATGACAAATGGATGTCAAGACGGCTTTCCTTAACGAAAACCTAAGTGAGGATATGTACATGACATAGCCTGAAGGTCTTGATGATCTAGAAAATGCTAGGAAAGTTTGCAAGCTGCAAAGGTCTATTTATGGGCTGAAGCAGGCTTCTCGGAGTTGGAACCTTCGTTTTGATGAGGTAGTCAAAGGGTTTGGCTTCATCAAGAACGAAGAAGAGCCTTGTGTTTATAAGAAGGTTAGTGGGAGCTCACTTGTGTTTCTGGTCTTATATGTGGATGACATATTGTTGATTAGAAATGATATTCTTATGCTAGATACTGTCAAGTTTTCATTTATAAAAAGTTTCTCAATGAAAAATCTTGGAGAGGCAGCATACATCTTGGGCATAAAGATCTATAGAGATAGATCGAGAAGGCTAATTGGATTAAGCCAAAGCATGTACATTGACAAGGTATTGAAACGGTTCGATATGCACAATTCTAAGAAAGGTTTTCTGCCAATGTCATATGGTATTTCTCTCAGCAAGAGTCAGTGTCCTTCGACACCTGATGAGCTAGAGAAGATGAGTGCGATCTCGTATGCCTCCGCAATCGGATCCATCATGTATGCCATGCTTTGTAAACACCTAGATGTTTCTTATGCTCTAAGTATTACGAGCAGATATCAGTCAAACCCGGGTGAAAGTCACTGGGCGGTTGTAAAAAATATCCTTAAGTACTTGAGAAGAACTGAGGATATATTCCTGGTCTATGGAGGTGAGGAGGAGCTCGTTGTAAATGGTTACACTGATGCTAGCTTCCAAACCGACAAGGACGATTCACGATCGCAGTCTGGATTTGTGTTCTGTTTCAATGGAGGCGCAGTGAGTTGGATGAGTCCCAAGCAAGAAACGGTTGCAGATTCAACGATAGAGGCCGAGTATATAGCAGCTTCAGAAGCTGCGAAGTAGGCAGTTTGGATCAGAAAGTTTGTTTCTGAGCTGGGTATTGTTCCTAGTGCGTCTAGTTGAGAGACCTCTATTGTGATAATAGTGGTGCAATTGCGTAAGCCAAGGAGCGTAGGTCGCACCAGAAGTCCAAGCACATACTTCGGCGCTATCACCTCATCTGTGAAATCATAGATAGAGGTGATGTAAAGATATGTGAGGTGCACATGGATTTAAACATTGCCGATCCATTGACAAAGCCTCTCTCACAGCCCAAGCATGAGGCGCACTTGAGCTCTATGGGTATTAGATACTTACGCGATTAAGTCTAGTGTATATGAGAGAAAGTGTCCTGTCTATGCTAATATACTTTGGATAATTGGTTATCTTGTTTCTTGAATAAATATCTTTTACATTGATCAGCACGTTGATGACTTCTTTGTGAAACTCTTTGTGTTGCGATATTATTCTAAATGATCCCTAATCTCAGATCGTCATGTGGGATAGTGATGATTTATGGATTAACACATCTGTCTGATTAACGATCAAGTTTTGCAGATCATAGACATAGAGATGTCAAACCAGTGATGTGGACTCATGTTAGTAAACATGGAGTTGGATAGACCCACCTTGAGATACTACTGGGATTGTTATTTTATATGTGCCATCAGTTGTCATCTCAAATGGTGTACCTGCAGAATCCTTAGACCTGAGATCGTCATTGATTCCAGAATGTGTAGTAGCACACTTAGGGGCTTCCAAACGCTATTCCGTAACAGGGTAGTTATAAAGGTTGCTTTCGGGTGTGTCACAAAACATGTTGTGGGATGTGAGAGGTCAAGATGGAATTTACCCCTCCTACATAATGGGAGAGACGTCTCTGGGCCCCTCGAGGTAGTCGGATTGGAAAGTGCATGGCCATGCCACGATGATCAAAGAGTTGATTATGATTAAATCCACTACTTGATCGAGTGAAGTGTCGAGCTATCAATAAGGGTGGCACGAATCTCGTCTTGAGCTTGACTGATGTCGTGTGGTAAAGGGATTGGTGCGTGAGTATATCAAGATTCAAAAAGTATGATTTTGACTTTGTATGCTTTCGGGGGTCAGTATGTGCTGCTAGGTACCGCTATTGATCGGCGATTCAGAAAGGGTTTTTGGGTAGCGGCCATTTGCATATGAACCTATCGGGTCACACGCTTAAGGGGATTAGATTTTAAAGCTTGCAAGAATTGGCTCTTGTGCAAGTGGGAGATTGATGGAATTGTGCCCAAGAGAATTCTGGGGGAACCGGAAGTTCTGGCTGAGGGCCGAAAGTTCTAGGTTCTGGAGCATCCAAAAATTCTAGTTAGACCGGAAGTTCCGAGCCAGCCCCAGTTTTGGTTTCTAGAGGAGCCGGAGGTTTCGGTTGGACCAGAAGTTCCGGGCCTGCCTGGACGAACCGGAAGTTCCAGTTAGACCGGAAGTTCTAGGTCAAAATAAATTCGATACAGAAGGTTATTTTCGGAAGTTCCAGTCAGAACCAGAAGTTTTGGTCTAGGCAAACAGATTAGATCTGTTGGGCTTTAATATAGATTAAAGGCTCATGACAGGGCACTATATAAAGAGAGGAGGGGCTAGCACAAAAAGGTTGTTGCTGCTGTTGCTCCTGGTTGAGAACCCTAGCCGCCACCTCTCTTCTCTCCTCGATTGCAAGTGTTGTGATCGATTTCCCCGGATCTCGCGAGTGGTGCTAGCACACCAGCGTGAGGTGATCCTGTCCCCTGACGTGATGATACCATGGAGGCACTACTCCAACAGTGGTGCTCATCTTCTTCCCGTGGAGTTCACCGGATCGTAGGATCGCGTCGTCTTCATCGCCGGATTGCCGACAAACGAACGGAGTTGGTAGGAGCAGCTCGAGGACGTGCTTCATCGACTCTACTTCCGCTGCCCGAGTGTGCCTCGTGGCTCAAGGTAACGATCCATGATCCTATTACACGCATGGTTCCTCGGCTAACGGGGTAAATTTTTGAAATTAAGCGGTAGCGTAGACTCCCCATAACCCAACAATCCTAGGGTGTGAAGCTTGAAGGATCTAGGTGGATGGTCATATCATAGCTCTTTTCTAAGGTACCATGGTGGTATTGACGCGCATAGTGACATGTTGTACGGCTATGTCTTATGAGTAAAGTTGTGGACCTCTAATCAAAGTAAAATTATTTGTATTGCCGTGCCCACGTTTTGGGCGGCAATGCATGGTCACTCGTGATTAGTCCCATGATTACTTAATTAATTTGATATATTTTATGTTCAACCTAGATAGCTCTAGTTAGAGTGGATTGGTTAGTTCTCTTAGGCCTGATGACTCTGGGTAAGAATTATTCATTGAATGGTTTAATACTGTTTTAAGGTTCTAACTTAATTAGAATTACTTTTTAAATTCTTCCTTTAATGCTCTCTTTATGGAAATGAACCCTATTATGTCGTCCTTTGTATCCCCTATATATTATAACTGCTCGCCGCCAATTCTGACCGATCTCGTGGCTGCCGGACACCGTCGTCACTGTCGTTCTCTCCGTCGTCATCCTCCAGTCCCCGGCATCACCTCCGCCGCCGTCACTGACCACCGGAGCCCCTTCCCGCCATTAACCCAAACCGTCCGCCGTCCGTTCCTTGCCACCGGTCGCCTTCATCATTGCCGCTCATCGCTGATCACCCCAGTGAGCTCCCCGTCCTTTCTTGGTCCTGTTCTACCCGTCGCCACCGGTGACCATTGGTTCTCGTGTGCCACCGTGCCACTCCCGTGTGCGCACTCACGTGGCCACCTACGTGGCTACCGTGTGGCCGCCACATGGCCCCCACCCACGCGCGTGCGCAATCCTCCTTGCTGATGCCATAATTCAGGATTTATTTTAGAAAAATAATTCAGTATTGTGTCATAAATCCTTTTTATTTTCTAAAATTAACAGAATAAGTTTTAAACTTCAAAAACTCATATCTAATTCATCCGAACTCCAAATTTAACCATTCAAATTGCAAAAAAATTCTAAAATTAAGCTCTACCCATTAAAAATATGTTCACACATAGAATGTGTGTGCATGTGTACTTTTTTAATTTATTATTGCTTACTTCTACTGTTGTTTAGTCTCTGAAGCGCCAGAAGAGCCCGTTTTACATGGTGGTATTGAGGCGCATGGTGACATGTTGTAGGGCTGTGTCTTGTGGGTAAAGTTGTGCACCTCTGATCAGAGTAAAACTATTTGAATAGCCATGCCCACGGTTACGGGCGACAATGCAGGGTCACTCGTGATTAGTCCCATGATTACTTAATTAATTTGATTTATTTTATGTTCAACCTGGATAACTCTGGTTAGAGTGGATTGGTTGGTTCTCTTATGCTTAATGACTCTGGGTAAGAGTTATTCAGTGAATAGTTTAAAATACTGTTTTAAGGTTCCAACTTAATTGTAATTACTTTTTAAATTATATCTCCCTTTAATGCTCTCTTTATGCAAATGAACCCTATTATGCCGTCCTTTGTATCCCATGTGTATTATAACTATTCCGCTTGGATGGCTTACTGAGTATTCAAAATACTCACCCTTGCATTCTCCCACCACCAGAAGAGGAGTTCGTCAGTGAAGATGAAGGTGGCACCTTTTGAGCTAGGCCGAGTCAAGTCTGCTTGTGGAGTGGAGTCACCACTGCGTCAATAAAGTTATTTAGGAGTTATTAATGTTTGTCATTATTCTTTGAGATTCTAACGTCACCTCTGTAATAAGTACTTTATCTGTTTCGTCGTGAACAATAATACTTTTGATATCCAATAAATTGTCTATTGTGTGCCTTGGCTGATTCCTGGACGAGGGACTTTCCACACAATAAATCGCAAGGAAATGGTTGGAATTTTTGAGCATGACAATCTACAACATAAGACATGCAAAATTTAGCTCGTACGTTTATGTTAATCTTTCATTAAGCTATTTAACAAAAGGTTCTCCCACTATGTTTTTGGAAACCAAAAGCTCCCTCTCGGTTACATAGTGGGTCAAGATCCTCATTTCACTAATTCCTAGTGAGCTTTGGCATCACTGCTCGAAATTAATGGCATGAAGTAAGCAACACCTTGCTAATCACATCTCTATGTGACTCCTGTTTGTTGGGTTAGCATCACCATGCTCTGGCCCCAACCTTATGCCGTATGGTCCAAAACTATTTTGATAACCTTATTAAGTAAACCAAAAGCTTCCGCACATAGATGTCTGATATCTATCCTAACTTGCAATGGTTAAGTCCTTATCAGGGAACCGAGCCCTAGATATGGCATAAAGAGATATGCCTGTACCAAAATCCTTGTAATTAGGGGATTAACACCTGAGTTTGGTATGTAATCTTAGATATTATAGAAACCGACTCGGTATAGAGTCCTAGGTTGTTGGGCTCACCCCTTGAGTATATAAAGAGGGTGAGACACCCTAGAGGCATCTTTTTCATCTTGCTTTCGATGCCTTAAGCCTTCATAGCTTAATTGCATTGCATTGTAAGCTTAAACACTATATAATACACCAAAACACTAGATGTATGGCTATTATCCTCCGGGAGGACTGAACCAGTATAAATCTTGGCTATTGTTTACTAGAGTCGACCATCAGGTTCGAAGGCGCTACGCTTCCCTTACACATCTAATCACCACCTCGGGTACCCTCTTGGGTGGACTGCTTGGTGATTCACCAACAGTTGGCATGCCAGATAGTGGATCACAACGAATTTCACCAGGATTCAATGGCATCACCACATAGACTCTCCGCCAAGCCCGGGACAACATTTGTCCTGGGTGACACCATGTTCATCGCTAAGTCAACCGAAAGGCTGGTCCCTTTCAACTTGACGCTGATGTCAGACCGATCACCATGCTAGGTCCTCAACCCTTTTGTCACCCAAAAGGCAAATCGAGTCATGGAGCGTCTAGCCGATACCGTCAAAGAGTTGGCAACGGATCAGCTTGTCGGATAGGAGTCTGACTGACTCATCAAGCGCTTCTCGAGGCGTCCCAAAGACATACTCTCGTGAGGTTCCTCTCCCCGCTCTCGGGAAGACTTTCCTGAGCATGCCGAAGGATGGCTAGCTAGGCGACTAACTCGGACGCACGCCGAGGCCGCTAACGACGGTGCCTCACCCCTAGGATCTAGCTTCTCCCATCGCACTAGGTCAACAAGGCATTGACATAGAAACTCCAGGAAGAATGACTGGGGCCCACAGGGGGATGATCAATGATTCAAGCACTCAAGAAAGGAAGGGCAGGATAACACCATGGAACGATCTCGCTAGTAGCAAACCCGCAGGAGGACATGGCACAAGAAGATGGATGAGGATGCCCAGGAGCAGGCAGAGTAGAAGACTGGGACCTCAAAGACATAGAGACCGATGAGGACCAACTTTAAGACAGATCATATTCAGAATCATGGTTCAACGTCACGCTGAGTCTCCGAAAGAAGGCACCGAGCCCTGATGGGCTCAAATTTTCCCCTTATCTAGCTATGTACCTTTTGCCTCAGATAAAATAAATTTAAACTTTGTCCAATGCAAGGCTTGCATAATGCATTTTTTACTGACCGACCTGCTAGTCTTGGACGCTCTCTAGTCGATGCAAAACATCATACACCTAGCTCAAATAGTTGTGCCCCTATGAAGTAGCTCTAGGTTTGGCACTAGCAACCACGCGAGTGAAAAAGAGCTGGCGTTAGCGTCCCTCTCGGTACCCGACAGCTTGCTAAGATCCTCAGGGGCTCGAGTCCTTAGCCTTAACTTTGCCAAAGCCTCAAGGGTCTCGAGAACTTGTGACGCCTAATATCGGGTTGGCACGTAAATGGCATCAATTTCCTGCGCCTAAGACTATATGGCTACACTAGGGCTTAGGACCTGACCTCGGCTATGCAAAGGACTTCACAAAATCTAGAGCTCAAAGGCCCTCAGGGGCCGTGTGGCCTGACGTCGGTAGGCGTGTACGTGGTATGAGGTCCCTGCGCTGAGTACTATATGGTTTAGCCTAAGTTCCCCGAGGTGCCAATGGCTCTGACACACAAAATTTATAAACTACGAAGGACGTTCATTCATAAAGAAAAAGTCAGGGTTTCATTGCAACAAGTTTACCACTAACCACCTACTCCTAATCTATGCAGACAACGAACAAGACTACTCTTCAAGAGGCACCACTTCGGGCTCTGGGTCTTCGAGGGGGGCCAAGGCCTGGAGGTACCTGGAGATGGCAGTGGCAATGTCCTCCACCTCCCACCGATAAACCTTAGCGTCTTCACCAGTCACCCCGACGGGAAGCCATGCTCTAGCCTCTCTAGATCCACCTTAGGGAAGTGGGCCCGAACGTAAACCAAGGCCTGCTTAGCTCCATTTCTCGCCATGACCTTGATGAAGAGGTGGATTTGGGTCTCGAGGCCCTTGAGCTTTTCCTAAAATGCTTCGTCCGGTAGAGGGGTCTCGACCAGTAGGAATTGCAGACACTCGATCGCTGAGCGGATCTAGCCCACCTCTCCCTCAAGCTGTGACCTGGGAATTGGCCCAGTCACACCTCCCTACAAAAGAAAATCAACAGGAGTCAGGATCCGAAGACAAAACAAGCAATCAAGGGAAATCGAGTACAAATGCTCACTCGTATATTCGGTGGCCGTCTCCTCTGCCGATGACTTGACCCTTTCATAGGTGGACCGGATGGCCATCTCCGCCTCCTTCGCCACTTATGTGGTGGCCTTCACCATGTCAGCGGCAGCTTTGGCAGCCACCTCTCGATGACTGGCCTCCTTGGCCATCTGTGTGGCATTCTCGGCCGTCATCACCATGGAATTAGCCGCAGTTTCAGTTTTGACGCCTCGCCGCATTAGCTCCTCATTCCTCGCCATAAGGTCGACACGCTCATGTTTGAGTGACTTGACCTCAGCCTCGAGAGCCACCACCTGGCTCATGCTTGAGTACTCTGACACCTGCCACTCACAGAGCAACTACAATCAAGGACAAGGCGGTCAGCAACAGACGAAGTAGGAAAATGGAAAATCACCACAAGCCAAGGGGCTTACCTCAACAAGACTGGTCAGCTGGGCGAACGCCTCATCAGTCGACAGGCTGAGAGCCGGCTCGAGGGCTCCCTCCGCCACCTAGAGGGCATCTAGGCCCACAAAGGCTCGGGACCTCCCACCGTCATCGAAGAAAGCAATAGGACAATCGTGGCTTGCGCGGCATCACTACCAGTCGTTGCCCCCACACTCAAGGGGTCGATAGGTTCTACAGGGGCCAACCCTTCTACCAAAGGATCAGCTACCACCACCCTCGACACCATAGGCGGTGCCCTGGTAGCATCACCTTCGGTCGATGCCAAAGCTAGCGCTGCGGCCAAGCCCATGGCGTCCTCGGCAGGGAGGACCGTTGTGTCCCCCTTGGCCACCGTGGGTCCCGATGTCTCGTCCGCCATGACCAGGGTAGGCGAGGGCAGCACCACGGGTGGCCCCAGTGGGTGTGAGGCTCCAGCCACCCTATGAGTCATTCGGTCAAAAGCGAGCAAGGAAATAGAAAGCAATTAGGTAGACATGGCATAAAACTCACCTCGACTCTAGAAAGAAGACACTAGCAATCTGTCGCTTCATCACCCCCTTCGCCGGAGGAGGATGAGGAGGGGCTAGCATGGTGGCAGAGATCTTGGCTTCCCACTCCTCCTCAGACTCCTCCGAGCCAAGGATCAAACGTCGTCTCCAGAGCGCTAGCGCCCCATCCTTCCTGACTTCGCTGGGCTTCGAGCGCTTGCTCGGTCTACCCAACTATTTCCCCTTCTGCTTCGATAGCGGCAGAGATGACTTGGAGTCACTCGGAGGCAGCACGCGGTGACACAGGTCAACCTCCAGTGGGTGCTCAGGGAGTAGCGCCCACGAAAAATATACCACGTGACCCTATGGCTAGGCCATGCCACACCATGTGGATGGTCGAGCATTAGCATAAATTCAAAGGAATTGAAGAATAAAATGACAAGAACCAAGAGACTGAACTCACTGGCGGTGAAGGGTTCGAGACGCAATACGACACGAACCCACGGTCTACTAGGAAGAAGGGCTTCCCGCTGAAGAAGGAGCTGACGTACTTGGTGACCTTAGCCCGAGTCATCCACACTACTGACTGATTGTTTGGGTCAAAAGGCTCGAATATATCATAGGCCGGTGTCACCCGTTCCTGAAGCAGGCAAACACGCCATAGCAGGAAGCACACGGCGATGTAGATCTCGCTCAACCAGCTCTTGGACCTGGTCCTCCTCAGACGAGGGACCCTAATTGGTACATAGGTCGGTGGGCTCTAGCCACCGGCCAATCTCCGCTTGAATGGCTGGGGGGTGGTTCGGCACATAGAACCACTCCGAACACCAACCCTTGTTCGAGATGGTCAGCGGCATCTCTTGATATTCCGCTGACTTGCCACCACAGAATTGGAGCATGGCGTCGCTGATCGCCTTGGTCCCTAGCACCTGGTGAAGGACGAAGTAGTATCGAAAGAGGTTCTAGTGTGGATCCACTCCCAGGTACACTTTGCACAAGTGCACGAAGATGATGATCTGAAAAATGGAATTGGGGGTGAGGTTGTCGAGGGAGACGCCGTAGTGGTGAAGGAGACCTCTAAAGAAGGGGTGCGCCGGCAAGCCAAGCCCACGCACAATGAAGGACTCAAAGAGGGCGATCTCATTTGTGTCCAGCATCAGGAACTCCTCGTGCTCTGCCCCACACTAGCCCAAGATTGCCCACTTTGACAGGAGTCACGCCTTCTCCAGCTTATGCAGTTTGCTCCTCGATATCACTGATGTTTCCCATCCTACCAGTGGTGGGCTCTTGGAGGCCATGGGCTTTAGCTGGAATAGGCGGTGAGCTTTGCGGTAGCAGACGGCGCAACCATAGTGGCAGCCTGGTCACCGGAGAGCCAGCGGGAGAAGGGGCAAAGGAAGAAGACCATGAAGGCAGACTATTGAGCAAAGGATGCAGGAGTTCAAAATGGCAGCACGCATACGGTGTATGAGCGGCGTGGTGAACAGCTTAAATAGTCCTGGGACCATCGCCTCGACATCGGGCACGATCATCATGAATAGAAGCCTCCTTGGGCAATGCGTCCACTACAATCGAGTCAACACGATGGTTCCAACTCTCTATCTACGCCCACTGCCTACGCATGGCCCAATCAGACCAGAGAGACATCCCTCTGTCCCCTCAACTGCAGTGTATTAATTACAGGCAAAGAAGACCAAAAAGTGACTTTTCGTGTGCCTGACAGAGCTCGCGACGCTTGGGTCCCTCGTGCACTCGAGGGTTCGCACGCTCAGGGGCTGGTGCGCCCAAGGCATTACGTGCTCGAGGGATCATGGAGCCTCGATGACTGTCCTCTTGTAGCAGGGCTTCACCCGAACACCAACAACTACTGAGGACAAGACATATGGTGCCCAGGAGCTAATAGAAATGTGCCCAAGAGAATTCTGGGGAAACCGGAAGTTCTGGCTTGAGGCTGAAAGTTCCAGGTTCTGGAGCAACTGGGAGTTTCGGTGTGGCCGGAAGTTCTGGCTTGAGGCTGAAAGTTCCAGGTTCTGGAGGAACCGGAAGTTCTGGTTAGACCGGAAGTTCTAGGCCTGCCTGAAAGGTGAATTCTGGACAAACCGGAAGTTCTAGGTGGAACCGGAACTTCTGGGTCGAAATAAATTCGATACAGAATGTTATTTTCGAAAGTTCCAGTTGGATCGGAAGTTCCGAGTCCGGAAGTTCCAGTTGGACCGGAAGTTCTGGATAGAAATAAATTCATATAGAAGGTTATTTTCGGAAGTTCTGGGCCTAGGCCAGAACTTTTAGGCCAGACGAACAGATTAGATTTGTTGGGCTTTAATACTGATTAAAGGCTTGAGAGGGCACTATATAAGGAGAGGAGGGGCTAGGATGAAAAGGTTGTTGTTGCTTCGACCTAACCCTAGCCGCCACCTCTCCTGGCTACACCGGTTGTGACCGTCTCTCCCCTAACTTCCCACGTAGTACTAGCATACCGACGTGAAGTGATCCCATCTCTGTACGTGTAGATACCGTTGAGGCGCCGCTGCTACTGTGGTGCTGATCTTGCCGTGGAGGTCACCGAACTACGTCATCTTTGTCACCGACGAATGGACGTAACTGAGTGGAGCTGACCGAGAACGCGCTTCATCAACTCTACTTTCCCTGTCCTAGCGCGTATCGTGGTTAAAGGTAATGATCTATGATCACATTACACGTATGGTCCTGGGTAAAACTTTTTAATTTAATGCTAGCGTAGCCTCCCCAAAACCCAACAGTGGTATCAGAGCCTACGTGTATAGTGTTCGATCTGGATCATGCATATATAGGTGATATGTGATGCAAATAGATTAGATCTATTGTTTTTTTTGCTTCAGATTTTTGGAAGTTCAGGGTGTGACCTAGAAGTCCCAGGCCAAAATAAACTTCAATACAGAAGATTATTTTCGAAAGTTCCGGGTGTAACCCGGAAGTTCGAGGCCAAAATAAATTCGATACAGAAGGATGATTTCAGAAGTTTCAGCCTTGAGTCAGAAGTTCTCGACCCTTCGACCGAAACTTCTGGGCCTTTGAACCGGAAGTTCCGAGTCTGTTTTTAGTCACGCATAGATTCTACGCTTAACTCATTTTTGCAGAGAATGTTGTGAATGGTATGGCCTTGCAATGTATGAGATGCATATATGTAATTTTCATGGCATGTGTGTCATGGTTAATTATAGCCCAAGGCTATTTTATTGTTGTACGACCTGTGAGTCGACATGTGATGCTTCTCCTCATGTAATTAGTATAGTGCTATTAGTTGTAATAGACTGATACAATATCATGAATGCTTGAAGCGTGATGACCCGAAGGACAGGAACCATGGAGATGGAGATTACCATGTGAAAAGGGCCATACTATGTCACAGTTAATATGATTGCCTGTGATGTTCATTTATGTTCCTGTCATACTACTCTTTCATGTTTCCGTGTGCGGTAGGCATCGTTACCATGTTAGAATAGTTTCCCTTAGAAAATTAAAAAATTTGATGCCCTTTCTAATAGCTACACCTACAAAGGTTTTTGATCATTGTATGGTGGGTCTGCCAAAGTAGGATGCCATTTTTTATCTTAATCAGTTAGGATGGATGTCGGACAACCACATGTATAGTATTGGTTTGCTTAACAAAGCTATCAAAACGGTTTTGGGCTTTGGGGCATGGAGTTGGGCGTCGAGGCATTGGATGCCACCCCAACAAATAAGAATCACATAGGATGTGATTAGCAAATTGTTGCTTACCTATGTCACTAATCTTCTAGAAGTGATACCAAAGCTCACTAGAAGTTAGATGAATATGGATCTTGTCCCACTATGTGTCGTTAGACAGAAAGCGATCATTTTACATATAGTGGAGTATCTTTTATTTGATAGAAGATTCACATAGCATAGTGCTGAACCTTGTATTTTTGTTGTAGATCATGACACCTACTACTAAGAACACTTTTATTTTTAATCTGCGATCATTTCTTAAAAAAGAAAAGCTTTCTGAAACAAACTTTATTGACTGGTATAGAAACTTGAGAATTGTTCTCAAACAAGAGAAAAATGAATATGTTCTAGAGGAGCTCCATCCTAATGAACCAAAAGATGATGCATTTGCCGTGGATCGGTGGGCTTATGAGAAGCACGCCAACCATTCAATTGATGTCAGTTGTCTCACGCTTGCCTGTATGTCTTCTGAGCTTCAGAAGCAATATGAGGATACGGATGCCTACGATATGATCGTGGGACTTAAAGGCATGTTTGAGAACCAAGCACAGACTGAGAGGTACAACATCTCAAAGTGTTTGTTTGAGTGCAGGTTGGCGGAAGGCAGCCCAGTCAGTCCTCATGTAATCAAGATGACTAGTTATATTGAGAGCCTAGAAAAACTTGGTTTTCCCCTTAACCTTGATTTGGCCACGTATGTGATTCTCTAGTCGCTCCCTGTGAGCTTCAAGCCGTTCATTTTAAATTTGTAAATGAACAACATGGAGAAAAGCATGGCTGAATTGTATGAGATACTAAAGACTGCTGAGGATAGCATTAAAAAGAATTCTAGTCATGCGATGATAGTTCAAAAAGACAGTAGGAAGAGAAAACGCAAGGGAAAGACTAAAGCTTCAGATGTGATCTCGAGTTCTAAGTCCAAACCAGCTAGAAAGTCCAAGACTGACCCTGCTACTTCTGACACTTGCCACCACTGCCATAAGACTAGTCATTGGCGGAGGAATTGCAAGTTATATTTGGAAGAACTCAAGAAAAAGAAGGGAAGTGTGACTTCTCCTTTAGGTATAAATGTTATTGAAATTAATCTTGATACTCGTCCAAGTGATTCATGGGTATTTGATACCGAGTCAATGATTCATACTTGCAAATCGTTGCAGGGACTAAATAGGACAAGGAAGTGCGCAAGAGGCGAGTTGGATGTCCGCATCAGCAATGGTGCAAAAGTTGCTGCGTTGGCCGTCGGTGTTTATTCTTTATCGCTATCCTCAGGATTAGTTTTGGAATTGAATAGGCAGAAACATTATCTCTTCTTCATGTTTAGAGGAAGATGGTTTTGAATTCGTAATAAAGAACAAGTGTTGTTTGATATTTTTGGATGGTATGCTCTATGGTGTTTGTCCATTGTTGAATGGCTTATATATTCTGAATCTTGAGGATACACTTTTGTTTGGTATTGTCGTTTAGGTCATATAAATGAGAAACGCATGCGGAAGCTCCATAAAGATGGGCTTTTGAGTCATTTGATTTCGAATCGTTTGACACATGTGAATCTTGTTTACTTGGCAAAATGACTAAGACGCCTTTCACTGGTCAAAGTGAGAGGGCAATTGAATTGTTGACCCTTGTACATACAGATATATGTGGACCAATAAGTTCTACTGCCAGAGGTGGATTTCAGTACTTCATTACTTTTACCGACAACTTTAGTAGATTTGGTTACATCTACTTAATGAGGCATAAGTTGGAATCATTTGAAAAGTTCAAGGAGTTTCAGAATGAGGTACAAAATCATACAGGAAAGACAATTAAATTTTTACGATCTGATCGTGGAGGTGAATATTTGAGCCATGAGTTTAATGATCATCTAAAGCAGTGTGGAATTGTTCCACAGCTGACTCCACCAGGCACGCCCCAATGGAATGGAGTGTCCAAGTGGAGGAACCAAACTTTGTTGGACATGATCCGGTCAATGATGAGTCAATCTGATCTTCTATTGTCCTTGTGGGGATTTGCTCTAGAAATTGCTGCTTTTACATTAAACAGAGTTCTATTTAAATCTATAGAGAGGACACCATATGAGATATGGACTGGGAAGTGTCCTGGGTTATTTTTTCTAAATATATGGGGTTGTGAGGCCGTGTAAAACATTTGACGTCTGACAAGCTCAATCCCAAATCTCATAAATGCTTCTTTGTGGAATATCCTAAGGAAACCAAAGCATATTACTTTTATAACCGGGAAGAAGACAAAGTGTTTATCATCCAGAATGGTGTCTTTCTGGAGAAATAGTTTCTCTTGAAAGGGGTTAGTGGGAGCACGGTGCGACTCGAAGAGGTTCGAGAACCACTAGAAAATGCTTTAGCTCCTACTGAACCGCAACTCGATATGCAAGATGTTGCAGAACCTGTTGTCGAGACACCAGCCCCATATTAGTCAGAAAGGTTGAGTCGTATGCCAGAGTGGTTTACATTTTTAATCACTGGGCAACGCGACATATTATTGTTGGACAATGATGAACCTAAGACATATTCGAAAGCAGTGATGGGACCAGACTCTGAGAAATGGCTTGGAGCCATAAGATCCGAGTTCGAATCCATGTGAGAGAATCAAGTTTGGAACTTGGTCAATCCACCTGATGGTGTAAAAACTATTGAGTGTAAATAGATTTTTAAGAAAAAGATAGACGTTGATGGAAATGTTCACATCTATAAAGCACGATTGGTGGCGAAAGGTTTTAGACAGATTCAAGGTGTTGATTATGATGAAACGTTTTCGCTCGTCGCAATGCTAAAGTCTATTCGGATCATCCTATCAATTGCCGCATATTATGACTATGAGATATGGCAAATAGATGTCAAAACAGCTTTCTTTAATGGAAACCTAAGTGAGGATGCGTACATGACACAGCCTGAAGGTTTTGATGATCCAAAGAATACTGGGAAAATTTGCAAGTTACAAAGGTCCATTTATGGGCTGAAGCAAGCTTCTCGGAGTTGAAATCTTCGTTTTGATGAAGTGATCAAAGGGTTTGGTTTTATCAAGAATGAAGAAGAGCCTTGTATTTACAAAAAGGCTAGTGGGAGCACACTTGTATTTCTGGTCTTATATGTGGATGACATATTGTTGATCGGAAATGATATTCCAATGCTTGATGCTGTTAAATCTTCGTTAAGGAAAAATTTCTCAATAAAAGATCTCAGAGAGGCAACATATATTTTGGGCATAAAGATCTATAGAGATGGGTCGAGAAGTCTAATTGGATTAAGCCAAAGTATGTATATCGACAAGGTATTGAAACGGTTCAATATACAGAATTTCAAGAAAGGTTTTCTGCCAATGTCACATGGTGTTACACTCAGCAAGAGTCAATGTCCTTCGACACCTGATAAGCTAGAGAAGATGGGTGCGATCCCGTATACCTCCGCAATCGGGTCCATCATGTATGCCATGCTTTATATACACCCAAATGTTTCTTATGCTCTAAGTGTTACGAGCAGATATCAATCAAACCCGGGTGAAAGTCACTAGGCAATAGTAAAGAGTATCCTTAAGTACTTGAGAAGAACTGAGGATATGTTCCTAGTCTATGGAGTTGAGGAAGAGCTCGTTGTAAATGGTTACACCGATGCTAGCTTCCAAACCGACAAGGATGATTCGCGATCACAGTCTGGATTTGTGTTTTGCCTCAATGGAGGCGCAGTGAGTTGGAAGAGTTCTAAGCAAGAAACGGTTGTAGATTCAACTACAGAGGCTGAGTACATTGCAGCTTCTGAAGCTGCGAAGGAGGCTGTTTGGATCAAAAAATTTGTTTCTGAGCTGGGAGTTGTCCCTAGTGTGTCCAGTCCAGTGGACCTCTATTGTGATAATAGTGGTGCAATTAGACAAGCCAAGGAGCCTAGGTCGCACCAGAAGTCCAAGCACATACTTCGGCGCTATCACCTCATCCGTGAGATCATAGATAGATGTGATGTAAAGATATGTAAGGTGCACATGGATTTAAACGTTGTCGATCCGTTGACAAAGCTCTCTCACAGTCCAAGCATGAGGCACACTTGAGCTCTATGGGTATTAGATACTTACGCGATTGAGTCTAGTGTATATGAGAGAAAGTGTCCTGTCTATGCTAATATACTTTGGATAATTGGTTATCTTATTCCTTGAATAAATATCTTTTATATTGATCAGCAAGTACGTGACTTGTTTGTGGAACTCTTTGTTTTGTAATCATGTTATTCTAAACGATCCCTAATCTCATATCGTTATATGGGACAGTGATGATTCATATATTAGCACATTTGACTGATTGATGATCATGTTTCACGGATCATAGATATGAAGATATCAAATCAGTAATGTGAACACATGTTAGAGAACAAGGTGTTGGATAAACTCACTTTGAAATACTGCTGGGATTGTTATTTTGAATGTGCCATCAGTTGTTCTCAAATGGTGTACGTGTAGAATCCTTAGACCTGAGATCGTCATTGATTCTAGAATATGTAGTGACGCACTTAGGGGCTTCCAAACGCTATTCCATAACTGGGTAGTTATAAAGGTTACTTTCGGGTGTGTTATGAAACATGTCGTGGGATATAAGCGGTCAAGATGGAATTTACCCCTCCTAAATAATGGGAGAGACGTCTTTGGGCCCCTCGAGATAGTTGGATTAGAAAAGTGCTTGGCCATACCACTATGATTAAAGAGTTAATCATGATTAATTCACTACTTGATCGAGTGAAGTGTTGAGCTATCACAAGGGTGGCACGAATCTCGCCTTGAGCTTGACTGATGTCGTGTGGTAAAGGGATTTGTGCGTGAGTATATCAAGGTTCAGAAAATATGATTTTGATTTTGTATGCTTTCGGGGGTCAATATGTGCTGCTAGGTACCGCTATTGATTTGTGATCCGGAAAGGGTTTCTGGGTAGAGGCCGTTTGCATATGAACCTATTGGGTCACACGCTTAAGGGGATGGGATTTAAAGCTTGCAAGAATTGACTCTTGTGCAAGTGGGAGATTGATAGAAATGTGCCCAAGAGAATTATGGGGGAACCAGAAGTTCTGGCTTGAGGCCGAAAGTTCCGGGTTCTGGAGCAACCAGGAGTTCCGGTGCGACCGGAAGTTCCGGGCCAGCCCCAGTTTCGGTTTCTGGAGGAACCGAAAGTTCCGGTTGGACCAAAAATTCTAGGCCTACCTGAAAGGTGAATTCTGAACGAACCGAAAGTTCTGGGTGGAATCGGAACTTTCAGGTCGAAATAAATTTGATATAGATTGTTATTTTTGGAAGTTCCAGTTGGACTGGAAGTTCTGGGTCCGGAAGTTCTGGTTAGACCGAAAGTTCTGGACAGAAATAAATTCGTACAGAAGGTTATTTTCATAAGTTCCGAGCCTAGACCAGAACTTCCGGGCCAGACGAACAGATTAGATCTGTTAGGCTTTAATACTGATTAAAGACCTATGAGAGGGCACTATATAAGGAGAGGAGAGGCTAGAACAAAAATGTTGTTGTTGTTGTTGCTTTGACCTAACCCTAGCCGCCACCTCTTCGGGCTGCACCGGTTGTGACCGTCTCTTCCCTAACTTCCCGCATGGTACTATCATACCGTCGTGAAGTGATCCCTTCTCTGTACGTGTGGATACCATAGAGACGCCACTGCTACTACGGTGCTGATCTTCCCATGGAGGTCACCGGACTACGTCGTCTTCGTCGCCGACGAAAGGATGGAACTGAGAAGAGCCGATCGAGAACGCGCTTCATCAACTCTACTTCCGCTGCCCTAGCGCGTTTCTTGGCTAGAGGTAATGATCTTATGATCCCATTGCACGTATGGTTCCTAGGCGAACGGGATAAAATTTTTGAATTTAATGCTAGCGTAGCCTCCCCAAAACCCAATAGGAGCTTCAAAGATTTATCGAGACTAAAACATTAGAAGGTTCTTTTACTGCAGGTTATTTTTAACCCTCGAGCTAAATGTTCTATTTAACTCGAGGCTCAGAGGCTACACCGTGTGGGTGCACCTATGCGGTGCACCTCACACAAAGAAGGAGATTAAAGCTTTTTTCTTGGATTATCAGACTTCGCTAGAAGTACAAAGATCCGAATTAAATAATGAGTTCCTCCCGGCTCGTTAAGTCAAAGATTTTCAACCAAGCTAAGAAGAGCTTGAGGGCTACTGTCCGGGTACCCTACGATAGGCTTATCAGTCCAGACCGAGAGCAGGTCAAGTCCACCATTATAGTCCAGTATGGCCCATGAAGGGGGTTTGGTTCCGATAAGGAAGGTTAAGTCCTTATCGCGGAACCGAGCCCTAGATATGGTATGAAGATATATGCTTATACTGAAATTTTTATAATTAGAGGATTAGCACCCAAGTTTATTATGTAATCTTAGATATCGTAGAAACCAACTCGGGATAGAGTCCTAGATCGTTGGGCTTGCCCCCTTGAGTATATAAAGGGGGCGAGACACCCCACAGAGGTATCTTATTCATCTTGTTTTCGATGCCTTAAGCCTTCATAGCTTAATTACGTTGTATTGTAAATTTAGACACCATATAATACACCAAAATACTGGATGTAGGGTTATTATCCTTCGGGAGACTTGAACCAGTATAAATCTTGGCTCTTGTTTGCTAGAGTTGACCATCGGGTTTGAAGGCGCTGCACTTTCGTTACATATCTAATCACCACCTCGAGTACCTCTTTGGGTGGACTGCTCGGTGATTCATCGATAGTTACCTAGACACAAGAATGCCAGATACAAGAATGTCAAACAGCGAAAAGAAACTCTCATACTTACATAATAAAACCAAGGAATAAATCCTCCGATGATATGGTGTACATAGCAGACCACTTTGGAATATAGGTTTCTTGCGAACTCCAGACTTGTGAGCATGATTTGAAGGCAAAATAGCAGGTACATGATTCTTAAGAATTTTATATTCCCCAAAAGGCATATTTCATAGTCCTTTCTAAGATCCCATCAAACCACAAGATCACAAAATGCACGTAACTCCAATATTGATACATCATGAAGAGAGATAGCAAATATTATGATTTAAATCATTGCCAGATTTAACCCTACTAGTTCAATATTCATAGCCAAGTGATCTAGCAATGTCATAAGAATACCCACATTACTAATTCTTTATGGATTTATGGTCACTCCTACTGACTGTTGATTATACTACACTCACCTGTTTTTATTAAATCAAGTTGCGTCTATAAATTTGCCAGCGCAAAACAAAATCCCCACTAAAAGAAGAGAGCAGGGATCATAGTTATTTAGGCATGAGCTAAAATTACTTCACTGTCCAGAGAGGAACTCATCAGTAATGCTCCAGATCAACACCACAAAATGGAATTCCCGCTGTTTACACAACAATTCATAGGCGCTGTGGATTGATACCAGAAGGTGGAATCACCAGTGTAAACACAACACAATTTATAATCAAACTCAACTACAAACAGGCGTGAACTCGTGATCCATAACTAGCAACCGTGCAGTGATTAGACGGTGGAAATTGAACTCACTATAGGGTATCGGGCAGGCCGATGATGGTGACCTGCCACTCGAACACGCTGCTATCGTCCACGAGCCCCGCCGAGAACCCATCAACGGGGTTCTTCGTGAGATCTGCAACAATCCCCTAGGGCACGGTGGGCATGCAGCCGAGATCAGGAACCGATCAAGACAAATCGGGGCACAGGGGAGACGAGAGCGCAGGACCATCCAGATCCATACCTTTGAGCTGCTTCTGGAGCAAGAGGCTGCATCCTCCGACAAGCCTCGTAAACAGTTGTGTGATCCGGAATCGTCATTGTGGGGGGTCGGCAACAGATCTACGTGCGGGGGCCAGCGAGGATGGCCTGCTTGGGCGGCCAGCGGCTTGAGGAGGGCTGGCGGTCACTCGGGAGGACGAGGGAGCAGACGGTGCGGGGGTGGCAGGGGAGATGGTGGCACAGGGGAGAGCGAGGGAGCTGGCGGTGGTC
>KE372223.1:1238617-1249543 GCA_000418225.1 Zizania latifolia
GATATCCTGGTTTTATCGGGAGCCGATGTTCTACAATCGATCGGCTTAATCCTGGCATCTCGTGGTATTCCCAAGCGAAGCAATCCCGATACTCTCGTAATAAATCGATCAATTCTTTCTTTATTGCCTCAGGAAGTGTAGCACTTATAAAAGTTGGTCTCGGTCGGTCATCGGGTCCGATGTCTACCTCCTGTAGCTCATCGGTCGTAGCGAATCCTTGACCGAGCTTACCCTCAATCTCGTCTATGGTGCCTTTAAAGTGTAAGTCTGGGTTCATCATTATTGACTGGTTTGATTCCATCGCTCGATACGTCCAGAAAGTCACCGTCCTAGGCTCTGCCTGATAGGCAATCGATGCCTTCCATCTCCCAAACTGACAAATCGGTCGTTGCCACGTTAACCGATTTATCGGCAGGGATCACCTCCACTTGATCTCTGGTCCACTGCATGAGGTTCTGGTGCATTGTAGAGGGGATGCAGTAATTGGCGTGGATCCAATCGTGCCCTAGTAGCAAGCTGTAGGAGCCTTTTCCATCAATAACGAAGAAGTAGTTGGTACCATTTTACTTTCGACTATGAGCTCCACGTTGAGGACTCCCTTAGCTTCCGATGAGTTGCCGCCGAAGTCTTTGAGAATCATATTCGTTTTGATCAGATCCTCTGGCCCCTTTCCGAGCTTCCGGTACGTCGAGTATGGCATGATATTGACGGCTGCCCCGCCATCCACTAACATCTTGGCCATTGGTTTGCCGTTTACGAATCCCTTGATATAAAGAGGCCTCAAGTGCCGATGGTCGGGATCGCTTGGCTTGTCAAATATGGCCGATTGAGGTGCCAGCACCAGCTGGGCCAATGCCTCAGCCTATTCATCGTCACTATCGGGAGCGGCTCGATACTCTGCTGGAAGAAAAAACACCATGTTGACCCCCACGGTTTCTTCCTTATCCCGATTGGCTTTCGCTTTTACGCACCATTCTTTCCTGGTCCTCTTGGGGCGATCGGGTTCCTGCTCTTGAACGGCGAGTTCTTGGAGTTCCCTATGTCGTAGACGTTGCACCCTTCTCTTCTGGTTTTTTGTGAAGATGCCACTCGGGCACCATTGCTCATTCTACTCCTGATTGTTATGCTGACGCCTTTCATCGAACAAACGATCACCGTCCCCATGGCAATTTTCTGTGCTGACGAGCCCGAGCCGCTCGTGTACCGATGGTTTACGTGGAGGAGTCCTTCAGTCACCTTCGTAAGCTCTCCGATCATCAACATAAGGTCACCGGTCATCATTATAGGGCCTCTGACTGATTCTGCTACCACCACATTCAGGGCAGTCATTCATTGACGGTAGCCACATTCCTTTATTCTAGCAGAACCTGAAGAACTCGCAGCTCCTGTGGAGGTTGAACCGTGAAGGGGCTCGATCGGCTTCGTAATCATACTCTTCACTTGCCTTCCTCTTGTACTTGTTTATCAAGTCCAACGAAGTAGCTTGTGTCTGGTTCCCCTCCTCCTTGACGCGCCTATCTCCCTCTCTGCGTCGCCCATCGGGGTGCTGGATGTAGACCATATTGGTGGGGAACGGGTGTCCGTCAATGCTCATCGGCCTCTTTCCATCATCGAACTTAATTCGGCCTTGCTCGACGGCCGATTGGATTTGCTGCCTGAACACCTTGCATTCATTGGTGTGGTGCGACGGAGAGTTGTGCCACTTGCAGTATTTATTCTTCTTCAGTTCATCGACCGGCGGGATCACGTGGTTGGGTGGCAACTGGATCTGCTTCTCCTTCAGCAACAAGTTGAATATTCTGTCAGCCTTGTTGATATCAAAATCATACTTTTCTTCTTTGTCCGATGCTTTTACCCAGGGACAAGCAACGGACTTCTTGTTTCTGGACCACTCAGCGAGTCCAACTTCGGCATCGGACTCAGCATCCTCCTCGGAGTCCGATGAGTATGCTTGGGCGTACGCAACCTTCTTCTAGAACTTCTCCCTTCGAGCTTCTTAAAACTGGCTCTCGTGGGCCGATACCCGCTGCACCAGGTGCGACAGACTTTCAAACTCCTGAGAGAAAAACCTCTCCGTGATCGGGTTTAGCAACCCCTGAAATGCCAGCTCAGCTAATTGGGTATCGCTGAGACTGAGACTGTAGCATCTGCTGCGCACGTCTCGGAACCTCTGAACATAGTCTTACACTGACTAATCCATCTTCTGTCGAATCGCTGTGAGGTCCATCAACTTCATCTTGTGCATGCCGGCAAAGAAGTACTTGTGGAGCTGCTTCTCGAGGTCCGCCCAACCTCTAATGGAATTTGGCAGCAATGATGAAAACCATGCAAAGGCCGATCCCGATAGTGACAACGGGAAGAATCGGACTCTAAGGACCTCATCGGCCGATGCCTCTCTGCACTGGGCGAGAAAGCGGCTCACATGCTCGATCGTGGAAATCGAGTCTTGCCTCGAGAACTTGGAGAAGTCGGGCACCTTTTATCGGTTTGGTAGTGGTACCCGGTCGAACCACTCTGGGTACAGCCTCCGATACATGTACGTCTGGTCCTTGGGCTTTGGACCTAACTGGTCACAGATGACTTCAGCGATGCGGTTTACCCAGTCTTCTTCTTGCTGGTTTGGCATGGGGTACCGATCGGGTGTGGGCGCCAAGGGTATTGATCTGGTCGAGGGGCGTTGTAGTGGTACTGATCTCCATGGGTGTAGGGCTGTCCTCCAAAGTACGCAACTTGGTGGTACCCCTGAGGGATGCCATTGTGTGCCCTCCTTGGTGACACGAGGTCAGACAGCACGTTCCTCTCGATGCCGTAGGTGATCTATGGAGCTTCATGCCTCATCGGCCCTTGTGGAATAGGAGTTGTTAGTTGAGCCGGCCGAGGAGGCCGTGGAGGCTGGGGCGCCTGAGGGTGATTGACCGGGAATTATGTCGGGCCCCGTAGCGGCTCCTAAGTCACAGTACCCTCGACGGTCTTCTTGATTAACCCGTGGAGAGTGTTGACCAGAACCCTCGACTGGTTGATGAGGGCGTGGCTGACTGCTTGGTCAACGGCTTCTTGAAAGTTAACGCGTGGACTATCGGGCCGCTGACTGGATTCCCTAGTGAAAGTGGGCTTCGGCAATTGAGACTTCTGGACAGGTCCCGATCTGGTCATGCCAAAGGACTGGAGGCACATCTTCTGATAGTCTTCGACGTGCTTCTGTACCGCCTCCCTCTTTTCCTCGTTCAGTGCCTCCATGGTGACCTGGATGACATTATTGCTATCGAATTCGCCCGTCATGGTGTGAGGTGTCGTTGAAGATAGTCCCACTGGGCGTGCCAAAAAGCGTGTTGGTGAAGTTTTTGGTCACACGCGTGGCCTAAGAGATCTGCTTAACTCTAGTGCAGGTCCTAAATTTGTGGTTCATGGCGTGCCAATCAGTTTGATCCTGCAACTAATAAGATAGACAAGAAAAACGTAAGTAGTAACGCCTATCGACTGTCGAGCCGATGGTCTTGGCGTGCGCCGGTATATACATTTAAATAAGATAAATAAAACGTAATAATTACATGGTGAAAATTGTATGACGTAGCATATCGGATGCATAACATGAAGAATAGATCTACTGTACAACCTATCGAGATAGAATCATCAGCCTAAACCATCTAATCTGTAAAATCAGTTGGGATTAGTATCGGGGCCGATATCGAGACATAAAAGCAGGACAGATATAATGACGCTAGGCCGATGTGTATCGCCCGATTCCGATACCCGATACAACGATGAGATAAACATGCAGAGGGATAACCTATCGGCTTATACTCCGATAAAGTCTGCTCCGATAGAATCTGGCTTTAACATGCCCAATCTGTGTTCGTATTATCATTCACTATAACCGCAAGATTGGACCGAACCAAGACAGTCACTAAGCCACAGCAAATCATAGTGCTAAACATATCGGAGCACACTTCATCCAGATGAACGGTATGTGACATGAATCAAATACATAGACTAAGATGTCGAACTTAACCGATGAAGCCTTAGATTAATATATTTGATCTAAACCACGCACCTGATATAGCATGATCGATATATAGACTAAGATGTCGGACCTAATTGATGAAGCCTTAGATCTACTAATCAATACATGTTTGGCAGAACTTACCTCTCGTCGGAGATCGAAGCGATGCAGCCCCGCGAGAGAGCAAGAACTCGCCGGTGGCAAGTTTGGCGATGCGCCGAGAGTTGTTTGTTGATCTGTTGATTGATCCTAAACTAGATCTAAAAGTTACATATTTATAGTTTGGAGACTTGCCGTCCTACGTGGATACAACTGCAACCGATTCTATCTTTATCTCCATAGCAAAATATATCCTCCCTTTTTATGGGCTTCTTTGTATCTTTATCTGGCCACACATGCGCATTGCGAACGGGCTTTATTGACCGTGCTTTGACCGGACTCCTTGACTTTCATTGACCGTGCCGAAACAGTATTGGGCTTGGGCCTTACCAAATTTTGCCATTAACAGCTACGTGTCACATGTTGAACAACAATACACAGGGGTTATGTAGACTTCCGTGGCTATTATCTGATTTCCCATCCCAAGCCCCACAACAGAATTTTAGAGGCATAAACTATTTATACATGTCACAAACAAGATACACCATAATCTTGTCCAACGTGGAGGAAACGCTGGAGTGAACGAGGAGGTACTAACGGAGTGAACGAGAAATCCATGGGGTGTAGCTATTAGTTTTTTATGCAGGCGCGTGTGACAAACGTGGTGATCTTGTCTAACGTGATACACCAGTAGGGTAAAACCAGTTTACAAAATCATCTTCGGATGTTAAGTAAATGGTATTTAAATGGTTAGGAAGTTAAACACCTAGTTTATTAGATAAAAATGTTAAATAATCAATCAGTAATATGTGAGAGGATTATATAGACTTATTTCGATGTGAAATAATATCGTCAAATTTTATATGAATAGATGAATAGAGGGTATATGATGAAAATTTTCAGGGTTAGTTGGGTTCGCTGATAGCGTGAGTTGGATTTGTTTGCCGTGAGGATGCAACTCGGCCGAGTTATTTAGGCCCAAGATTGATACTTGCGTGGGCCCATGGTTTGGGCTATGCTGCACTCTGGGCCGTTGTTTCCAATCGTAAATGGGTTTTGCATTTCATGGGCTTGGTATTATAGCCCATTCAAAAATAAAAAACTTTTTCCACTCAGAAAAACAAACAAAATTTTATGTACATTTGTAAACATTGCGCGGTTTTCTGGCGAAATTTGCCACCACCGGGGGCATGACCACCGTCGATGCCAGCCATGCGTCCATATCCACCTCTTTTCTTTTCTCGTGGTGCGGCGAGGAAGATGCGATCGAAACTCGAACCATATTCCACCTGTCCGAGAATCCGCATCTCCCTTTCTTTTATCGCCGGCCGTTTCATCATTTGGGTCTTCGCCATTCATACCCCGATCGATCACATGTTTCGCTTCCCGTGCCGCACGGTACGAGCGAATCTTGCTGCTGTCGATGGCTCGCTGCTGATGCTGTAATTTTACATTGCAGCAATACAGTAATTGCTTTCCTGGTGCTGATGCGATGCTTATGCAGTAAATTTTCCCTGTATTTAAGTGTCCTATTGTGTTATGTACCTGCTGTTCTAACGTCATAGTGGATTAACAGCTAACAAGCTACAAGTTAGGTAGAGTTCATATGCATAATTGGAGCTTAAAAATTCAGTGCAACTGTACGTCTGTACCATCACCAATCCATTTTGTCAACCATGTATTCTTGTTTGTTACCTGTAAGCATCAAAGCGAATAATGGGAGAAGAACAATATGCCTCCAGTTGCACAGTTGCATTAGCTGTTTCCTAGTCTAGATTTGGCATGCAGCTACACATGGACAGCAAAAGTAAACAAGTTCTTCAGCTGTTCAGCAGCTGCTGGCTCAGTGGCTGAGGCCTTGACACTTTCTTGCCTGTTCCAGTTGAAAATTATTTTTCTTTTTGCAAAAATTCCAATTGAAAATTCTGATCTTACAGGGACGTGCTGTGTTATATATCAGGCCCTCGATCCAGGCCTGGAATTCTTTTAAACCGTTGGTGGAGATCTGAGTAGTAAAACTTCTCCAGTGTTGTGTTGAGATGTCATTTCATTGACTTGGTGACAGTTTTTAACGGGTCTTGCCTAGATTAGAAAATTCAGAACGAGACAAGGTGAGGCTTTCGGACGATTGGCCTGAAGCAGTTTCCTTATGCCTAGTTTTAGGTTTTATTCTGGTTTACGTTCCAACTTGCAAGGATGGCTTAAGCATCTGGCTATTGCTTACAGGTTTTCATATTGAAGATAGCGGCTTCACATACTTCTGCAGAACAATTTGTAAGTACTGGTGCTAGGTGTTGGACTTCTAGTAATTTGTTTTTACAAGATGAGAAGGACAGGGAAAAATAAATTTTCATGGATCAAAGCTTTCTGCATAGGAGGACAAAGGAGAAGTCTACTGTTCCATTTGTAAGTAACCCCTAGGAAAATTAGTTCTTCTCAAGAGTCTTGAGTCTCTGACCAGGTAAAGTTAGCCCATGAATGACCATCTCAATATTTTGACCATTGATTTTTTCAAGGGAAAACATCCAAAATTTGAACATGTATGAACCTATGCCCTTACAATTCAATTCAGTCTTAGGATCTTAAAAAATAAAGAACAATAATTATCTTGTCCAAAAAGACAATAACTTTGTGACTGTTCATCCAATACAGAATCCAACCTTCTAAAAAAAACTAGATTCTTTTTCCTAAAGTTTCTGTCAATTGAAATTTTCAAGAAAAAACCATTCGACAAGAACAAGAACACATGTGAACCCATGCCACAGAAGACCACAAAATTCGGTCTTGTGACCACAAAAGATAGAGTAACAGAAGGCTTACCTAGCTACTACCTTGTTCATACTGTCAAGGATTTGATAGCTTTCTTCAGGAACAAGTGAACTTTACTGATTAACTGTTAAAAACACACTGCTAATTTTCTTTACGAAACCGTGGTACATGAATTACATATCAGTAACGATCAAACAACACTGAGACCGAATTAATATCTCATATCAATTAATATTCCCATTCATCCGTTGTTCTTTGTGAAAAAATAACCTAACAGGTAGGAAGAGCTAATATTTACATGAATATTTGAAACATGTCAGTCAAAACAGGCACCAAATTCTGAGGTTATTAGACTTCAAAAAGGAAAGAAGAAACCAAAGTGATCAAGATCAAGGGGAGAAACAACAGAGCAAGAAGCTGATTAGCTTTCAACTCCCCACAAACAAGCACGAGTTCTTGATTTCTTGGTGGTAATTGATTGCTCTGCTTTCTCCTACCGATATGTGCGACTCAACGAGTTCAAGAACAAATTTGAGCTTACTTGCCTTTGCGAATCCGCTCCAATTTTTGTTTTTGATTTGGTACATGTGGTTGCGATCTGCTAGGCCTTGACGACGGTCATCATGCGCTTGAACTCCTCGAAGCTGACCATGCCGTCACCGTCGCTGTCGACGAGGCGAATCATGTCGCGGCACTCGGCGACGGCGGGCCGGCCGCCGTGCTGGCGCAAGCCGAGCGAGCCCAGTACGGTGCCGAGCTCCTCGGCGGAGATGAGGCCGTCCTTGTTGCCGTCGAACACGTCGAACGCCTCCCTCAGGTCCCTCTCCTCCTCCTCCTCATCGTCTTCCTCCTCTGCTTCTTCCGGGCCGGCGGTGGAAGGGAGCTGCTGCTGCTGATGCTTCCTCCGCTTGGGGATGGAGTCGTAGAGCTCGCGGAACTCGTGGATGTCGATGAGCCCGTCTCTGTTGGCGTCGACGCACGCCACCATGGCCGTGGCCTCGGCGTTCGACACGGCGATGCCGAATCGCTTCAGCGATTCCTCCAGCTCCACTGCTGTGATGAATCCGTCGCCGTCGTGGTCGAACGTGCTGAACACGATCCCCAGGTCCGCCTCCGGGTCGGGCCCGGGCCGCCCCTTCCTCTCCTTCTCCAGCCTCGTCTTGGCCTCCTCATCTTGCTTCTCCCCACGGTTCCTGGCTTCTACACCATCGCTGCATTTTTTGCTGGCCCGGGAGGAGGCGGAGGAGGAGAGGGAGAAGAGGGCGCAGAGGCCGCCGAGGAGGAAGAGCAGGAGGAGAGGCGCCATGGGTGGACGGATGGACGGGTGCCTGCCTGCGGCTGCGTGTGGCCGCGGCGCGCGGTTGGCTTGTCAGTGAGTGAGTGTGAATGGGAGACCTGGGGAAGACGGAGCTGCGGTTAATATATGCGAGGGAGACGGCGACGACTGGGGAAGAGGAAGAAGAAGGCCGTCAAGGAGTTCGCCGATCGTACGACCTTGAGACCTTTCCTTAGAGGAGGTAAATTTACGCTTGCAGCTTTACATAATGCAAATATTGCAATACATATTAGGGAAAATTGCAGATATACTCTAAAGTTGATGTACACTTATAGAATTATCCTAGAGTTGATGGCTTTTACAAAATTGCCCCAAAGTTAATGGAATTCATTGCAGATTTGTCTCATTCTCTATTTTCAGCTGATTTTAATTCTTTTTGCCGTTTTCATCCTATCAAATTCCTATTATACCCTCTGTTGATTTGCAAAGCCCCTCTCGTGCACACTGACGGTCCATCTCCTCGTTCTGTCCGAATCCCATTCTCCATTTTGTTCGTGCGTCGCCGCCTCTCCCATTCTCTCGCGCGCCGCCACTGGCCCCACGGGGCGTCACCGCCGCTGGCTCCCACGCGCCGCCACGTCTAGGCCACCCCCCACGCACACCCACATCCCAGGCCGCCTCCGGCACACGTCCCATGCTAAACCAGGTATTACTAGCGCACCAATTCCTTTCTAAACTGTACTGCTTCTGATTAAATATTATGCGTTCTTATTACATGTTCTTGCTCTTTTCATTGCATGCAGGGTATTATTAAATATTGCGCACAGCTGGATGCCATGGTCGACGTCAGCAGTACGTATGTTGATAGTGTGGTAGAGGTTGGAGGTGGGTGTGATTCAGCTCGAGGTGGGGATGATGCAGGAACCATTGAGCTAGTGGATTGGTCAACTCTTCAGATTGTGGAAGGTCATGATGATCAAGATAGAGATATTCTTATGGAGGAGGATGCTATGTGTGAGCTTTTAGGTATGAGAAATGAAGACGACATAAATAGGGAAGGTCTTGATGTTGTTGGTAATGAGACTACTATAGTAAACACCGATGGGGCTGATATCTTAATTGATGAGGTCATTCCTGATGGGGTACAATACTGTTATGACATGAAACACCCCTAAATTGTTGTAGGTACTATTTATCCGTCGATGGACCTATTTAGATTAGCAATCAGGCAATATCGATTAATGAAAATTTTGTATTAGGAATCAAAAAGTCTGATCGTAGTAGGTTTGTCAGCTATTATAAAGCTGATGGTTGTTCTTAGAGAATTGTAGCCCGCAAAACACCTAACAACGTAATCAGGGTACTAGCTTTTGTCCTAACATATTTAATTATTTTCTTTTAATTGTAATGCTGATGGTTGTCTTTGAATTATTTTAGGTCAACCAACTTGAAAACGAGCACAAGTGTTCTTCTACTAGCAAGATCAAATCTAGCATGGCTTTTCTAGGCTGGGTGGCTTCAAAGGCAACGGGTATTTTACGCACCAATCCCAATATGGATGCAAAAGAAACGCAAGAGAAGTTGCAGAACTATTATAATGTCACTATTAGGTATGACATAATGTGGAAGGCGATGGAAAGAGCTATCAATGAGATTTATGATAGTTGGGAGGGAAGTTTTCAATTACTATATGACTTCAAGGCAGAGGTAGAGCTTAGAATTTCAGGTAGCACTGTTGACATTGAAACACAATTATAAGGGAGTAATGTACATTTTCATAGATTCTTTATTGCATTTAAGCTTTGCATTGAGGGATTCCTAAATGGGTATAGACCATATATTAGTATTGACTCAACTGCTTTAAATGATAAATGGAATGTACACTTAACTATTGTATGTGTACTAGATGGACATAATTGGATGTTTCCAGTAGCATTTAGGCTAATAGATTCCGAGACTGAGGATAATTAGACTTGGTTCATGACCCAGTTAAAGAAGGGAATTGGTGAACCTCCTCTTTTAGCTGTGTGAGATGTGAACTCACTTTTTTATCATGAATGTTGGTATTGAGACAGTCCTAGATATGATGTGTTCAAACCTTGCATTATTCATGTGTTCAAATTTAATCCATATGTAACCTGGATGATTGGATCATGAGTTTACATGCACATAACTAATTTAATCCATATGTAGGTGTTGGCTCCTGGTTTTGGTTACCATGGGCTGGAGGATGTTGCTAATTAGTTTCACTGTTAAATATGTCCTGTAATGCTAATAGGCTTATAGCTTCAGGTTGTTTTCTTCACCACCAAACTGCACATCTGTATATATGTAAGTGGAATTGCTGCTGTCAATCCTTAATCAGAGTTCAGAGAGAGAATACAATTAAGATTTTTTAACCTTTAGCTAAACCTGGAGGCAGTCCTTATTCAGACAATTAACCAAACTAGATGGCTTGGGTTGAATTCTGCATCGTAATTCCTTCTGGGATCCCATTCCTTCTTAGACAGTTTAGCATGCAGGAGAATAGTTTCAGACTTGCAGTAACTAGCTGTTCAAGGCCTTGTTTCGCACAATCTATGAGAATCCAAAGTGACATTACTTGCTCTTCCTACGCATTAGCTAATTCAGAATTTTTCTTACAGTTGCTTAATAGTGTCTACCGGTAGGCTATGGATTACATACACAGATAGTTGGCAGTGCTGGCGGAGCACGGGGCGACGGCGTCGCCACGTGGAGGCCAATGGTGGAGGGGCACGGGGTCAGCAGCCGCACGGGGCTG
>KE372223.1:1278737-1296375 GCA_000418225.1 Zizania latifolia
ATCCATGAAAGAGTTTCTCTCTTCAACCCTCTTGGCATACTCAGACTTCAGCTCTAGAAGATCACTCTGAAGAGACTCACAGGAGAGACACTCAACAGAAGAAGGAAGGAAAGAGGCAGATAGGCTCTCAATCTTGCTCTTGGCCTCAGCAAGCTCACTGGTCAGCGCATCTACTACCTTGTTAGCCTTCCTAAGCAACTTCTCCCTATGCTTCAACTCCACACCATTCTCTTTAAGCAACTCGCAAAGCTCGATTTCGCGCGAAGTTACCTTCTCATCGTCGGAGTGGGAGTCCGAGTTGCTAGAGTTCTCCTTGTCCTCAAGAGCCATGCTGCACAGGCTCTTGCGGGACCTCTGTTGCTGTCGCCTTGCCTTCAGCTTATCTTCGAGGGTGACGAAGCACAAGCCCACGTGATCACCCTTGTCTCTCTTCTTTCCTTTCTTCACATCGTCACACTAGAGCTGCATGAGGAAGAAGAGCAAGACGACGAAGAGCGATATGGCAAATCTGTTTTCAATTTCAGCAAAGAAAGCCTTGTCTCTCCGCCTGTTCTCGCGCCGGTAGTCCTTTAGTACCTTCCGGACTTCCTGAGAATGGGGCTTACCCTTGTGATACCTTCTAGGGTAATCACACTCAGGGGGAACATGGGAGCGATCAGCTGTGTCCCTTTTAGCATGCTTCTTGGGACAATCAGCTACAAAGTGACCCGGATCACCACATTCGAAACTGCCATTTTTTGTGGTGCCGTGTCTCCTCATCATCCGACGATCGTACACACGACGAATGCGGCTGTTGAAGAGACAAAGGTCATCATCTCCTAAAAGCTCAAGCTGCTCCTCCGTGATAGACATCAAAGCAGAAAACGCAAAAGCTGGAGGAGAGCTAGGATCAGCAGAAGTAGCAAGGGCCAGAGTCTTAGAACCAGTGCCAGTGAGATTAGATCTCAACTGGGAATCAACCTCTGTGGCCTTTAACTTGCTAAAAAGCTCAGCAGTGGTCAAAGTGTCATAATAAGAACTCTCAACAATCGAGGACACTTTGATCTCCCAGACCTTGGGATCAAGAGTATGCAAAATTTTTAAAGCCTGCTCGTGGTCTGAAACGAGCTGATCAGCATCGGCCTTGTTGGCCCGGAGCTTGTTTATAATCGACTGAAAACGTGCAAAAAGCTCCTCAACAGACTCACCGGACTTCTGCGTGAAGTTTTCATACTCACGCCAGTAAGTCTGGTAGAGGCGAGCCTTGACCTGAGTGGTACCCTCATGGTGTGCCTGGAGGGTCGCCCAGATCTCTCGAGCTGTGTCGAGATGGCTCACTCTCTCAAACTCAACAGGGCCTAAGCCAGAAAACAGAATGTTCACCGCCTTGTTGTTGAACTCATGCTGAGCGACAATAAGAGTTGTACTGCGCTCAGCAAGAGGTCGCACAGAAAAAGTAGGGTGAACACAGATGTCCCAAACGTCCGAGCCCTGGCTCAAGAGATAGGCTCACATGCGAGTCTTCCAATATACATAGCCAAAGGCTTCCAAGGATGGGACCTTGCCAGAAGAAGTCATGGTCGCTAAGGGTTAGAACCGGTTAAGGTATGGAAAAACCCTAACCAGGCTCTGATACCACTTGTAGGACCGAAACTAGCGACCAGAGAGGGGTGAATGGGCGCAAAATAAAAACATAGCGGATAAACAAAAATCCCTCAACCTCTTGTATTGAACTTACGAGTGGTTTCAAGATGCTCAGCACAAGACTGTGCTAAAATATTCACTCAAAGCATGTTGATACAAACTCCACCGAAAAGTACTCTCAGAAAAAGATCGTCCAAGGAAAAGACAAGTATCAGTCAAAATGCATCCATGAGTGTAATATACGTTCTACAGAAAGAGACACGTAAAAATGCACTCAGGATTTGCGAATAATCAGGACAACCCTAAAGACAACCCTAAAGACAGATGTAGTAGTGTCAGCAGTAGCACTGACTCCTACGAGATTGAAGGTCAAAACCCTCACAACCGCAGAAGGAGCAGAAGCCAAGACAATCACGACGGTTTTCCCGCGTTCACAAGTCACCTAAGGCGAGTCAAGTGGCCAAGGTCGTTCTGTCCCATGGGGATTGAACCGTACGATGGCAAGATAGATCCCTCGAACTACCAGGGGACCTGGCAGAAGCCCGGAACCACTCGGACTTCGCCACCTCTTCCTAAAGCTCAACAATTTGGGCGTGGTCCCGATCATGCCTCCCAATGAAAAGACGATTGATAGGAGTTAGATCAAAATACAAAGTGCAACGATAGAAAGATAGTCGAATGCAAAACACTTACTCTGGTATTCGGTGGTCGCCGAATCCGCCGACGCCTTTTTCGTGTCGAGGGTACCCTGGATCCTCTTAGCCTCCTTCAACCGCCTCAGCGGTGGATGTAGCTGCTTCGCTAGCGGCTCTCATGGCCACCTCTCGATGATCGGCCTCCTCAGCCATTCGGGTGGCATTGTCAGCCATCACCACCAGGGCGTTCGCCAAAGTTTCTGCCACGACGGCCCTCCATGTCAGCTCCTCGTTCTAGGCCAATAGGTCGGCATGCTTATGTCAGAGCGACTCGACCTCAGCCTCGAGGACCGCCACCTTGTCCACGTCCAGTGCATGTTGCACTCGGAGCATATGCAAGACACAAACAACCACTGAATGATAGCACAAGATAAGGAAAAACTAACCACTGGACAAAGAGGCTTACCTCAGCAAGCCACGACAACAGGGCTGGAGCATCTCTCGACACCGGGCCATGGACCAGCCCAGCGGCTGTAGCCACTGCACGAGGGGTCCTAGGTCCCGCTCCAAGCTTGAGATCGCCCACCGCTATAGCGGAGGGGGACCAGATGACCAGAGCAGCCCCCTCTAGGAGATCAGCTGATGGGAACTTGGGTGGCCCGATCTTTCGATGAGAGGATACGTCGATTGGTAGAAGGAGAAGACGTTCACGATCTGACTACAACCGTCTAGGGACGTTACACCTTAGCAATCGCTACACCAACTCCAAAGGCTGTTCGTGATCTTTACGGAGCACGATCAACCAAACCACGAGGGTCTTTGTTCCTGCAAGCAATCGAGAACTAGCAAGAACAAGAAGAACAAGTACACTCACAGTAATTTCGCAGGGGGTACAAAAGGGGGAGTTCTGGAACAGCGAAACGGCGATCTAATCGACCACGGCTTCAACCGGCAAAGTAGCAAAGCTAAACTTTGTATTCAACCAAAACTAATCTACAACTGAAGTCTCTAGGGGTATTTATAGCCCTAGGGACATCCCCAATGTTTGGAAACTTATTACATATGGAATCTACTGATTATTTCCTAAACAGATTGACTATTAAAAGGAAACATAATTAATACATCGATTCTTGTACCTTGGCTGGGATTTTCGGAGGAATAAAGATATTATCTTCCATGTAGACATTCCTAGCTTTCCAATAAGTACCTGAACATTCCATTTGGTGAAGGGATTCTAGTGTTATGGCGCTTTTAATACAGTCTGTCTGCTTCTTGATGTGGCAGACTTTCCCAGCATGAATTAGCTCAGATTTCTTCTTCTTTTCCTTCATTCCTAAGCACAATAATAGCATCAAACAAATTTAGTAGTTCTCCTTTCAATTGCGTTTGTGTATACGTCCAAGAAACGGTTTTCACCTGATAATTTAATTGCCGCGCGTGGGCTCGAGTGATTGGTCCTTGTATTTCTGTTGGAGCTGGTTCTGATATATTAGACTTGGGTTTAACTATGTCGGAGATGTCCACATCATCTTCCCCTTCTTGCATTTGAGTTGTCCTCGACTCAAGCTCATTCTCTTCTCCCAGGTATGGTCATAAATCTGCAATGTTAAAAGTGGGACAAACCCCAAAATCTGCAGGTAACTCAAGTTTATAGGCATTGTCATTAATTCATTCCAATATCTTAAAGGGACCATCAACTCTTGGCATCAATTTAGACTTACTTAATGCAGAAAATCGTTCTTTTCATAAATGTAACCAAACAAGATCACTAGGTTCAAATGTTACATGTTTGCGACCTTTGCTACCGGCAAGCTGATATTTTGCATTCATAGATTCAATGTTTGCTTTTGTTGTCTTATGCAGTTTTAAGATCATTTCAGCACGCTTTGTAGCATCAAAATTCAGTTTCTCCGTAGGTGGAATGGGTAATTAATCAATTAGAGCACGAGGAGTAAAACCATACACAATCTCAAAAGGGCAGAACTTAGTAGTAGAATGCATTGAACGATTATATGCAAACTCAATATGAGGCAAGCATTCTTCCCACATCTTAATATTTTGTTTCAAGATGGACCTAAGCATGGTAGACAATGTTCTATTCACAACTTCTGTTTGCCCATCAGTTCAAGGATGACAAGTAGTAGAAAACAACAATTTAGTTCCCAATTTAGCCCACAAAATTTTCCAAAAGTGATTAAGGAATTTAACATCACGATCTGAAACGATAGTGTTTGGTAGACCATGCAATCGAACAACCTCCCGGAAAAATAAATCAGCAATAAGGGTAGCATCACTTTTATGACATGGAATGAAATGTGCCATCTTAGAAAATCTATCCACAACAACAAAAATGTTATCTCTCTCCTTTTTCGTTCGAGGCAATCCTAAAACAAAGTCCATTGATATATCCTCCCAAGGTATGCTAGGAACAGGAAGGGGATGTAAAGACCATGGGGATTTAATCGTGACTTTGCTTTTTGACATGTCGTGCAGCGAGAGACGAAGCGTTCAACGTCCCGCCTCATCTTTGGCCAAAAGAAATGGCCAGCAAGTATGTCCTCCGTCTTCCTCATACCAAAGTGTCCCATCAATCCGCCTCCATGTGCCTCCTGTAACAGCAATAGACGAACAGAACAGGTTGGAATGCATAGTTTGTTAGCCCTAAATACAAAACCATCAGTGAGGACGAATTTGTTCCAAGCTTTTCCCTCTTTGCAATTCAGCAACACATCTTTGAAATCGTTATCAATAGCATATTGCTCCTTGATTGTTTCTAAGCCAAAAATTTTGAAGTCAAGTTGTGAAAGCATGGTGTAACGCCTAGACAAAGCATTAGCAATGATATTTTCCTTTCCTTTCTTATGTTTGATGACATAGGGAAAAGACTCAATGAATTCAACCCACTTGACATGTCTACGGTTCAATTTTGCTTGGCTTCTTATGTGTTTCAAAGACTCATGATCAGAGTGTATGACAAATTCTTTGGGCCATAAATAATGTTGCCATGTTTCTAAGGACCTTACAAGAGCATAAAGCTCTTTATCATATGTTGAGTAGCTTAAACAAGGTCCAGAGAGTTTCTCACTAAAATAGGCAACAGGCTTACCTTCTTGAATAAGCACTCCTCTAATCCCAATACCACTAGCATCACACTCAAGTTCAAAAGTCTTATCAAAATCTGGGAGCTGGAGTAGTGGTGCATTAGTTAGCTTATGTTTCAACACGTTGAATGCATCTTCTTGTGGTTGTCCCCATTGAAACTTGACAACCTTCTTTGTCAATTCATTCAAAGGTGCGGTAATGGAGCTGAAATCCTTCACAAAACGTCAATAGAATCTAGCAAGTCCCAAGAAACTCCGCACCTGTATAACCGTTTTAGGAGTCGGCCAACTCTGAATTGCTTCGATCTTAGCTTGATCAACCTCAATGTCCTGTGGAGTAACAACATAGCCAAGAAAAGCAACTCGATCGGTGCAAAATGTGCACTTATCAAGGTTACCAAACAATCGTGTAGTGCGTAAGGCATCAAAAACAGCACGTAAATGGTCAAGATGTTCTGCTATCGATTTGCTGTAAATGAGAATATCATCAAAATACACTACAACAAATCGTCCAATAAAAGCTCTTAAAACCTCATTCATCAATCTCATAAATGTACTGGGTGCATTAGTCAAACCAAAAGGCATCACTAACCACTTATATAAGCCAAACTTAGTTTTAAAAGTTATTTTCCATTCATCTCCTAATTTCATGCGAATTTGATGATATCCACTACGCAAATCAACCTTAGAGAAAACAGTTGAGCCACTCAGTTCATCAAACATATCATCTAACCTAGGAATATGGTGACGATATCGAATTGTGATATTATTAATTGCTCTACAGTCAACACACATGCGCCAAAATCCATCTTTCTTGGGTACCAAAATTACTGGGACATCACATGGGCTCAAAGATTCACGAACATACCTTTTTCGAGCAGCTCCTGAACTTGACGATGGATTTCCTTGGTCTCCTCTGGATTAGTTCTATATGGCGCATGATTAGTCAGTGAAGCACCATGGATCAGGTCAATTTGATGCTCGATTCCTCGGATGGGTGGCAATCCTGGTGGGGTCTCCTTTGAAAATACATCATGATACTCCCGCAAAAGATCCAAGACAGCACGAGGCAAAGAAGCAGGGATATCCTCAAAGGAGAACAAAGCCTGTTTACACACATAAGCATAACAAGTTGTAGTAGCAACATCCAATGTCTCAATATCAGATTTGGTAGCCAATAAGCAAACACCTTTCATCTTAATCACACTTTTATTGTCATAGTCAGATTTGGATTCCTTCTTCTTATGTTGCTTAAGTTCCTTGACTACAATTTGGTTCTCACTTTTAGGATGGTCTTGATTTTTCACTTTATTAGCTCTAGCAATCTCATCTTTTAAAATATCATCAGGAGACATTGGATGCAGAACAATTTTCTTGTCATTATGTATAAATGAATATTGATTAGTTCTTCCATGATGTAGAGTGTCTTTGTCATGCTGCCAAGGTCTACCTAACAATACAGAGCATGCATGCATAGGTACAACATCACAGTCAACAATATCACGATAAGAACCAATAGCAAAGTTCATCCTTACCATTCGGGTCACCTTTACCTTACCACTGTCATTGAACCATTGAATGTAGTACGGATGTGGGTGAGGTTTTGGATCCAAAGCAAGTTTCTCCACCATCTCAGAACTTACCAGGTTTCGGCAGCTTCCTCCATCAATGATGGTGCGACAGGCTCGTTCCTTCACAATACACTTGGTCTGAAATAAATTGTGTCGCTGGTTCTATTCTTCCTTGCCCACCTGTGCACTTAACACGCGCTGTACAATGAGGCTTTCATAATGATCTGCGTCTTTAGCACCAATGTGCTCCTCATCTTCGCTCCCTGCATTGTTAGCCGCAAGCATAGCATATGTGTTATCATCTAAATCACTAGCTGAAGAATACTCACCATCCTCCTTTATGATCAGAACGAGTTTGCTTGGGCACTCGCTCCGCACATGCCCATATCCCTTGCATTGATGGCATTGGATATCCCTTGTGCGTCCTGTCGAAGCGACTGATGATGTACTCTTAGCAAGTGCCAGTTTAGATGCTTTGGGTGTTTTGGAAGCTCGTGTAGTGGTAGAAGATGGAGTAGAGCGTTGCTTGGCATTTGAGGATGCTGGCAGAGGTGTTCTGACGGTAGGTGTAGAGGCACGTGGTGTCCAAGAAGTTGTGCGTCCTGCAGAATAACTAGATCTCGCACCTGCACGTCATCCCTGCACTTCTCTCTCAGCTTTATAAGCATAGTGAAATAACCGAGTAATAGTATCATATTCCTTATAACTAAGGATATCATAAATCTCTCGGTTCAAGCCCCCTAAGAACCTGGCCATCTTAGCTTCCTCACCTTCCTCCAGACCACAACGTAGCATTCCTATCTGCAGTTCTTGATAATACTCCTCAACACTTCTATTCTCCTGTCTCAAATGCTGCAATTTATTTAATAAATCACGCGTATAATACAAATGGAACAAATCTGGCACGCATGATTCTTTTCAAGTCGGCCCAAGTAGGTGGTAAAACATTTCCATGAGTACGACAATATTCACTCCACCAGATAGAAGCAAAGTTTGTAAATTCACTAGAAGCAGCCCTAACCCTCTTATTTTTAGGAATATCATGGCATGCAAATTTCTGATCTACCAATAATTCCCATAAAAGATATGCATCAGGGTCACACTTACCATCAAAAGAGGGCATAGTGAATTTAATCTTACCAAGAAAGTCATCATGATCACGTACCATACGACGTGGACGTACAGGAGGTGCACCACGATGATTGCGTTGATGAATCATTGGATCATCCTCCGAATCAGCAGCATAATCTCCAAAGTTCTCGCCTTCATCGCTGCCACCATCCCTTGGCATAGCTGCAAAGACAGGTTGTTGTGCTGTCGGTGTTGGACGTTGAGCCATCTCATCAAGACGTCGAGCAATATCTGCAAGCGATGTATTCATGTTACCTATAGATGCTTCCAGCGCAGCGAGCTTGGTGTTGGTGTGGATCTGTGTGTCTTCCACATGATGAAGGCCTTCATTGGTTATACGCACATCCTCCTCAAGTCCCTCATTTCACAATCTGACTTTATTCTCAAAGTGTTGTATAATTTGCTTGGTCCGAGGTGACAGTATACCATCCTCCGAGTGTTCTACAGATCCTGTCATGATTAACAAACAGAAAAGAGAGGTTGCAAAAAAATATTCCTAAACTCTATTGGGATGTGGTTACAATTCACTCTCTCTCAACCTGCTCAAACAAGCTCTTACTCGTTCTTACGAGGCTCAACAGGAGGTGACGGCAACATTAGATCAAAACAAGCCCCGGAGTAAGGTGTACTGATGCTTCTATTGCTAACCCCTGTCAAGTTGTAGTCAAACCTATGGATCTATAGGTGGGCTGAAAGATACTCACAAGGAATACTAGGACCACATTAGTATAAGCAAATTGAGTAATTATTCAAGGTCGGTATTATGCTGGTCCTAGGCTAGAACGTATTAGAGACGCGAGTCTAGACACCAACGATACCACAAATTACTGGTAATCTTGAACAAGCAGAACACAAGCAAGAATTTAGAGCACTTTTTTTTCTCTGATTTTTTTTACTCTCTGAAACACTAGACACAGATTGTGCCTTTCTCAAGTCCACCTTTTGTTTTGCCTTTTTTTGCCCTTTTTTTGCCTGTTTTTCTTTACTTCTCTTTTTTGGGCTTCTTTTTTTTGGCTCTCTTTTTTTCAGTAACTTGGCACTTTGATCTAACAACAAACTATAACTCACAAGATAAGAGAAAAAAATTGACCTCGAAATTAGACAGAAAATAAGACAATATTTTGAACAAGCAGATTGTAGTGGTAATAAACGTGACAAGAAATCAAAACTCTAACGCTCAAACACTAAGACCAGCAACTTCACACGACGATGCAACCAAAAACTCAAAAAGCCGATACCAAGCAGAACTAGTAAAAGGCTCAAAGAGGCTTGGTTCTTAGGGAAACTAATTCTATTTTTTTTGTGTGGCTTTTTCTGGACTGTAGGAAAAAAATAACTCGAAATCTCTCACCGATCAACTGTAGCTCTGATACCACTTGATGGGAACTTGGGTGGCCCGATCTTTCAATGAGAGGATACGTCGATTGGTAGAAGGAGAAGACGTTCACGATCTGACTACAACCGTCCATGGACGTTGCGCTTTAGCAATCGCTACACCAACTCCAAAGGCTATTCGTGATCTTTACGGAGCACGATCAACCAAACCACGAGGGTCTTTGTTCCTGCAAGCAATTGAGAACTAGCAAGAACAAGAACAAGAAGAACAAGTACACTCATAGTAATTTCGTAGGGGGTACAGAAGGGGGAGTTCTGGAACAGCGAAACGGCGACCAAATCGACCACGGCTTCAACTGGCAAAGTAGCAAAGCTGAACTTTGTATTCAACCAAAACTAATCTACAACTGAAGTCTCTAGGGGTATTTATAGCCCTAGGGACATCCTCAATGTTTGGAAACTTATTACATATGGAATCTACTAATTATTTTCTAAACAGATTGACTAGAAAAGGAAACATAATTAATATAGCGATTCTTGTGCCTTGGCTGGGATTTTCGGAGGAATAATGATATTATCTTCCATGTAGACATTCCTAGCTTTCTAACAAGTACCCGAACATTCCATTTGGTGAAGGGATTCCAAAGTTATGGCGCTTTTAATACAGTCTGTCTGCTTCTTGACGTGGCAGACTTTCCCAGCACGAATTAGCTCAGTTTTCTTCTGCTTTTCCTTCATTCCTAAGCACAATAATAGCATCAAACGAATTTAGTAGTTCTCCATTCATTTGCGTATGTGTATACAGTCCGAGAAACGCTTTCACCTGATAATTTAATTGCCACGTGTGGGCTCGAGTCATTGGTCCTTGTATTTCTATTGGAGCTAGTTCTGATATATTAGACTTGGGTTTAACTATGTCGGAGATGTCCTCATCAACAGCGGTCTCCACCTCAAGCGCCACTACCTACACTGCACCATCACCACCCACCGCTCCCTTGACCGAACGGTCAGCAGCTTGCTCGGTGGCCAACCCTTTCGCTGAAGGGTCAATAGCCGCCACCTCCAATGACATGGAGTCATCTCCACCACCCGGAGCTAGGGCCAGTGCCATGTCCAAACCCACAGTGCCGATGATAGCAGTGGCCATGCCACCATCCTCGGGCACCACAACAATCGATGCCTCAACCACTGTGGTTGTGGCCAGCAATGGCTGCTCCATTGATGGCCCTAGCGGGAGTTCGACCCCAGCCACCCTACAAGTTGCAATGTCCAAAGATCAACAAAGGAGCAGAAGCAACAATTAGTATACAAGAATGAGCCTGATCTCTACTCGATGAGATAGGTCTTGGCATTGGGTGCTTTGGCACCTTCATCGGAATAGGGCGAGGAGGGACCAACACCATGTCAGAGATCACAGCATCACCCTCCTCCTCGGGCTCCTCCGTGTTAAGGAGCAACCGGTGCCTTCCGAGTGCCGAGGCCTCGTCCTTCCCAAGCTCAATTGGCTTCGAGCGCTTGCTCGTCCCACCTAACTCTTTCTCCTTCTGCTTCGAGAGCGAAAGAGATGACCCGGCACCACCTTGGGTCAGCAAGTGGCGAGGCAGATCGACACCCTAGGGGTGCTCATTGAGCAGCGCCTATGAGAAACGTGACCCTGTGGCTAGGACGCATCACACCGCGTGGGTGGTCAGGCATTAGCACAAGCACAAAACAAAAAGAGGAACAAGAAACGTCAAACATATAAGGCCAAGACTCACCCATGGCCAAGGGTTCGAGATGCAATACGTCCCAAACCCGAGGCGGCCGGGAAGCAAGGCTTCCTAGTGAAGAAGGAATTGAGGCACTTGGCGACCTCGGTCCGAGGCATCCACTCGAGCGATGGAGCATTCTGGTCAAAGGGCTCGATCATCTCATACGTTGTCTTTGTCAAGAGATGCAGCAGGAACACCTGCCATAACAGAAAGCAGGAAGCAACCCTGACCCCGGTCAGCCCATTCACCCAGAGGTCCTTCACTAGCTCAACCAGTTCTCGGACCTGGTCCTCATCGGATGAGTGAGCTTGGTCACTCTAGTTCGTCGAGGGCTTTGCCTTTCATGCCAATGTTGGCTTCGATGGCCGGCGGGTGGTTCATGCCATAGAACCACTTTGTTATCTACCCCTTGTTTGAAGAGGTGACTGGCATCTTTAGGTAATCACCGGACCTGATGGTGTGGAGTTGGAGCGAGGCACCGCCGATCACCTTGGGCCACGATGACTGGCGGAGGATGAAATAGTACTAGAAGAGGTTCCAATGTGGATCCATTCCCAGGTACGCTTCACACAGGTGCACGAAGATAGCGATGTGGAGGACGGAGTTGGCGGTAAGGTGGTCAAGGGCAATCCTGTAGTGGACTAAACGGAGTTTTTCGCCAATTTTGTTTCAACTGTAACGCCATTTTTTCTGAATTCTCTACATACATCTCAGCAATACGATTAGTAGCTTTTGATCATCATTGTCATTAATACATCAAAATTAATTAGGGGCAAAGATGCATCAAGATACACTTTCAGGTTTGAAGACGCTGTGATTCCCTTACACACATCTAATCACTACCTCGGGTACCCCTTGGGTGGATTGCTCGGTGATTCATCGACATCGACGATTCCTAGTTCCTAGTTGGAGCTCCAACTATGGTTGGACCATGCCTTATGTAGGTGCTGACGGTGGGGGTCTTCTTGCGGAGCGTCTTCGTGTTAGCTAGAATGTGGGAGGCGATGGTGGTGCTGGATGCAAAAGGGTAACGGCAGGATGGCTGGAAGCAAAATGGGGCGGCGGCATGGATAAAAGCAAAAGGGGGCGGCGGTGTGGCCAGAAGCGAAATGTGGCGGCGGCGTGGCCAGAAGCAAATGGGGGCAGTGGCAATTTTGGTGGCTAGAAGAGAAAACTGATCCGCTGGTCCATAATATAGTGAGGGGCATATTTACCATTATGTTCGTAGTCTGCTAGAGGAGGAAAGGAATGGTTATGATATTTCACAAGGGCAATAGGGAGATTTCACAATTGAAATTTTATGGATCATGGCGGCACCATGCGCCAAAAATTTGGCCGTAGTCCCAAATTTCATATGAACTTACATGTACAAATGCTATATGCGAAATAATTAGATTCAATGATGGTGTTTTGGGGTTAATATGGTATTAATTCTTCATGTTATACGTGACTCAAAATCCATATAGGAAATTAATATTGAAGGCTTCTTAATGTAAAATAGGAGTGTGCCTATACTATGCATGTGATGTGTCTAAAATAATGTGCTCGCATAATGTAGCATTAATTAGTATATAGGTTTTGTTGGTGAAATGCCGAGCAGTCCACCAAAGGGGTACCCAAGGTGGTGAATAGAAAGCTAGGGAAGCATGACACTTTCGAACCCTATTGTCAGATCTAAACAATGAAAGCAAGATTTATACTGGTTTTGGCCTCCTGAGGAATAATAGTCCCTACATCTAGTGTTTTGGTAGATTATACTTGTGTCCAAGCTTACAAACCTATGAGCTTAAGCGATAAAAGCATAAAAGCATGTCTCTGGGGGTGCATCACCTGCCTCATATAGTTAAGGGGTGAGCCCAATAACCCAGGACTCTATCCCGAGTTAGTTTCCCATACGTTCAGGATTACATACCAAACTCAGGTCCTTATTCCCTAATTACAAGGATTCAAGTACAAATATATCTCTTTATACTAGATATAGAGCTCGACTACTATATAAGGATCTAATATTCCTTATCGAAACCAAACCCCTCTTCATATGCCATATCGGACTCCAATGCTAGGCTTGGCCTGCTCTCGGTCCAGGCTGATAAGCCTATCGCGGGGTACCCAAGGGTCATATCCTCGATAGTAGCCCTGAGCTCTTCTTAGCTTGGTTGAAAGTCTTCAGATGAACAAGCTAGGAGGAGCTCATCCTGTGACTTGAACCTTCACGCTTTGTTGAAGTCTGATAATCTTCAAAAAGCCTTGTCTTCATTGTGTGAGGTGCACCGCATAGGTGCACCCAAGCGGTGTAGCCCCTAAGCCTCGAGGCAAATGGAACATTTGGCTCGAGGGTCAAGAAATATCATGATTCAAATCCTCTGGAGTCTTAACTTCAAATGAGCTTTGAACGCTTGGATAGAGGATAATGATCAAGCATAGGTCCTTGGTCAGGAGTAGGCACGTACTCGGGTGAGGTTGGTCATCCGGTACAACCATCAGTCAGGATCCCAAGCAATCGAGCTATCGAGCACAACCGAGCCCCCGAGCTATTAAGCCTCCATCCTTGGGCATCTAGGTCTCGATCACTTGAGCCTCCAACCGTGCGAGGCCCCAAGCATGTGAGCCCCTAGGCTCCTGAGGAACTCAAGTGTCACAAACTCCATCGATTGTCACTAGAACTGAGGCGAAAAGTTGCTTTCTGGCCCACTCTGGTCATAATTAATGCACAGCAGTTGAGCGGACAGGCAGGCGTCTTTGCTCTGATTGGTCTAGCCACAATTGCCAGGCATAGATAGGGAGGCGGAACCGTCTTGTCAGCACGACCGAGGCACGCGCGGCAATCGAAGCAATGTTGGTTCGTGGCGATCGTGGCTGATGTCATGGCATGGATCACACGGCTATTTCAGCCGTTCCCCTTCTTCTTCATCTGCACGTTTCTAGTTCCAATCTTTGTTCATGCCTTGCTACAATCGTCCATCTCCTTTGCATTCTTCATCCTTGGTCCTTTCCGCTAGCTCCCTTCCATCTAGGGGGGCACTGCTGCTGTGTGGTCTATCGTCGCATCGCTTGACGCCTTTTTCTGCTCATGCTGATGGCCCCCAACAGCCCCATTCGGTCCGATGAGTTGCAGGTGTCGGCGATGACGCTGTCGAAGCTTGCGGCACTAGAGGTGGCATAGCTCCTGCTAGCCCAGGGGATCCCGGGCTAGTGAGCGACATTAGGAGAAAGCTTCCCGATGTCAAACTTGAATGAGGTGGTGCTATTGGAGTCCTTCATCCTCCACAGGCTTGGTCTCCTCACGCATTCCTTCCTTCACGGTCTTCTCCACCACTACAAACTCTCCATCATCAATCTCATCCCTAACTCTATCTTTCAAATCTCCATCTTCGTATATCTGTGCGAAGCGTACTTGGAAGTGGATCCTTACTGGAACCTCTTCTGGTACTTCTGTCTTCACCACACGGTGGTGAACAAGGTGATATGCGGCACGTCACTCTAACTCCATAAAGGGAACGTGGCGTTGTATCTGGAGATGCCGCTGACTACCTCAAACAATGGTTGGCATGTCTAAAAGTTGCATAGAGGGTGGGTGAATAGGCAATCTAAAAAATTCTCAACAAAACAGATTAGTTGAAACTTCTAGGGCCCGGACTATCCAAACTTAGTCGGATACTCCGGGAGCCAAATGAAACTGAAACTATCCAAAGGTCTGGATTATCTGGGTACAACCAGATGATCCGAGCCCTATAGATCTAAACATAGTAAATACTTCAGAAAATCAACTGGCCACTAAACTTTTAATACAATGAAGCATACGATTTCTAGATGACAAGTAGAACAACTGTAAAAAAACAACTAGCAATGCAAAGATGGACATTATGATTTTTTACCGAAGTTCGGATCCAACGATCCTACGTCTTCATTGAAGAAACCCCAAAGGGCTGGGCCACTTTCAACCCTAATCCTCACCAAGCGCTCATCACTGCAAGCCTTCGATTTCCACTATGTTACCTCTTTGAAGCCAAGGCAAGGCCAAGTACAAACATGTCTGGACACCCACAATCCTTTGGGTGCTCTCCGATCGACACCTAGCCATCTAGGAGTCACCTTCTAGAGTAATGAATCCATTGACGTGATCCAATGCAGTATGCCCAAGAAACAGCGAAGAACACAATGCACATGCCACCACAACTCCCAAAAGGTGAATCAATCAAGAACATGAGGAGTTTTTTAGTGGAGATCACTCAATCCTTCCCTCAAGATTCAATCAAGATCAACACACTAGGAAGAAAGAGTGAAAGTATGGCAGGGCTGCTAGGATTTGCAATCACGTGCCCTGATTATTGAGAGAAAGGGTATTTATACCCATGTCCCAAATCTAGCCGCTAGGGCAAAAAATCACGTACTGTTCATTCAGACAATCCGGACTTAACCGGATGATCCGGACTAATAAGAATTCAAAACAGAACCAATCTTTCGGATAGTCCAGCTTGAATCCAGATATTCCGGGCCAAAAATAAATCCAACCAGAAAGATGTTTTTGGACCATCCAGCCAAGGTCCGGATGCTCTGGGCAACGGAATAAAATTCAACAGAGAGTAATTTTTAGATCATCCGGTCAAAATCCAGATGGTCCATCTTACAAAAATAAATTCAAGAGAAACATGTTTTCGGATCATTCGGATAGGTCTGGATGTTTCGGGCTTCAAAGAAAATCTAAACAGAAACATATTTTCAGATAGTCCGGTCAAAATCCGGACAGTTTGACTTGAAAATAAAATCCAATAGAAGCATGTTTTTGGATTGTCCGGTTCAAATCTAGATAGTCTGACGTCCAAATAAAATCCAACAGAACCTAAGTTTCGGATACTCCGGACATGTCCGGATTATCTGGCTTTGCTGGAAAGCCAAAAATCCAACTTAGAAAATTTCAAAACTTTTAAAGAAAGATTTTGCTTTGAGCACTTAGCTTTGGATCATTGATGAACGCATCCCTCTTGATAGTACGGCACACCTAGACTCAAGAAAATATAAATCATACTCAATCTGCACATTTTGAGCCTAGGAAGTACAAAAGAAGGCGATTTCTCCGAAATTGGTTGAGCTGCAATGCCACTTTAGATTTCAATGTCTACATCCATCTTAGAAACAATGTTAGTAGCATCTAATCACTATTATCATTAATACACCAAAATAAATTAGGGGCCTAGATGCATAAAGATGCACTTTCAATCCCCCCTTTTTGGTGATTGATGACAGTAATATCAAAGAAATGAAAACAATTTGCAAATGAGATGAATATACGCACTGAAGCTCCCCCTAAGTGCATGCATCATGAAAAACAAAGGCATATAGTCGAACACATTTAGGACTTAATAGCAAAATGAACATGATTAAACATAAAACGAAGGTAGCATTAACAAATAGTTCATTACAATCATTCATCCATGCCACGCAAGATATAGCAAAACAATATTACAGCTCATTGTTCGTGACATGGATTACAATGATGGAACCAAAAGATGAGAAATCTTAAAGCTAAGCAATGAGACAACGGCTTCTTCTTTGATTAATTCTCCCCCTTTGGCATTAAAGACACCAAAAAGAGAGAAAGCAGCAAACGGCTCACTCTGAGTCATCCTCGCTTTTAACGACATCATCACCACCATCGTCTTCTTCAGACGATGACGACGACTGCTGTGGAGGCTACTGCTGCTGTTGGGATGACCCTGCTCCAGATCCAGAGAAGTGGGCATAAGGATCGGTGCAGTCAGCGTAGACGTTGGGGGTCGTTCTCCTCATTAAAATCAGACAAGGGCTCCATGGGAGGCTAGCCTAATGTAGGACCGAAACTAGCGACCAGAGGGGGGTGAATGGGCGCAAGATAAAACTGCGGAATCAAAATCAATTATGAAAACAGTAAGCTCAAACCGGAAGTTTCGGTTGTTGACGGAAGTTCCAGTCACCGGAAGTTCCGATAGTTACCAGAAGTTCCGGCTCAATTAAATCTGGAACCAGAAGGGTCAAATAAGAAGTTCTGGGTATTACCAGAAGTTCCGGTCTACAGAAAATTTTCTCAAACTCTCCAAAAGAGATTGCCCAACATAGAAACAAGTGTTGATCAAAATGCATCCATAAGTGCAGCAAGCGTTCTATGAAGAAGACACGCGCAAGGCACTTATACACAAATAATCAAACACTTGGTGTGCATGTACATGGACAACTCAAAAATCACCCAATCCAAGAGCATACAAGCAAAATCTCAAACACTCGATATGCACAAGTTTATACCTAAGTATGTTAATCAACATACGTAGTGCAATACAAAAGTCAAGTGCTTGGAGACATTAGAACAAACACATGGCATGCATACAAGGATGGATAGAGGAGCAATACAAAAAGCTCGCCGGAGATGGACGTCGATGAAAAGCTCGCTGAAGCCATAGTCGTAGACGTCGCTGTGTGCCGCCATGCCGTCGTCGTCGGCGTGCGCTGGCCGCGCTCGC
>KE372223.1:1307654-1318196 GCA_000418225.1 Zizania latifolia
GAGGCTGAACTGTGCTGTTTTGTGCGCTTGTCAAGTGTTCGATGAAATGTCCATGAGGCAGAATTCCAAGTATTTGATCTTGCGCATATGAGTACAGTTTTACGTGTCTTTTTCTGTAGAACGTATACTGCACTCGTGAACGCATTTTAACGAATATTTGTCTCTTTCTTGGACAATTATTTTTGGAGAGATTTCTTTTTATTTTTTCTGCTGTGACTCACAAGTTCAATCTTTAAGTTTGAGAAAGGTTTTTTGAAATATAAGTTTCGACTTGCTAGGTGTGACGGTTATTTGTTCAAACCATGAACTGGATCTTATCAAGTCACTTGCAAGTTTGAAACTTAAATTTCAGAAGTTATATTTTCCGCTTTATTTTTATTTTGCTCCCATTCACCCCCCCTCTGGTCGCTAGTTTCGGTCCTACACCCTCTCGATAGTACGGTACACATAGACTCAAGAAAATATAAATCATGCACAATTTGCACATTTTGAGCCTAGGAAGTACAAAAGAAGGCGATTTCTCTAAAATTGGTTGAGCTGCAATGCCACTTTAGATTTCGATGTCTACATCCATCTTAGCAACAATATTAGTAGTATTTGATCACTATTGTCATTAATACACCAAAACAAATTAGGAGACTAGATGCATCAAGATGCACTTTCAGCTTTGACTTGTTCTACATCACGAACCATGCGCCAGCCCTCTTGGTCAAGATCAACCGATGGCCGGATGAATCCCACCAGTGGACGTATCAGGGCGGCTCAATGGAGCAGGACCAGGTCTAGGAGTTGGTGGGGCTGGTGATGAAGCTCTGCCAGGATAGGCTGAGTGGGATTAGCGTCGCAACCTACTTCCTGCCATGGCAGATGTTGCCGCTATAGGAGCGGGTGATGCTAGCCTATGAGACATTCGAGCCATGGGACCCAAACAATCCAATGGTGGAGTGGATGACCAAAGGGGAGGTCATTAAGCATCTCTGCTATTTCTTCAGTGGGAAGGCTAGCTTCCCAATGAACCTCGGGTTCGTGACATACTGTGTCACGAACCCACAACCATCGGTAAGTCTCTTCTTGGTTTAACTATCTTCACTATTGTTGGCATTATTTGCATGAAGCTTTTGCTTGTGCCCGGCCACCCACATGGTGTAACATGGCCTAGTTATAGGGTCACGCTGTGTTCTTCTCATAGCCGCCGCTCCCCAAGCACCTAGTGGGTGTCGACACGCCATAGCGCATGCTGCCCTAGAGCGACTCCGACATGCCTCCCTCGATGCCAAACCAAAAGGGGAATGAGTTAGCCGAGATGAGCAAGCGCTCGAGGCCAGCCATGGTCGGGAAGGACGGGGCGGCGCCCATCGAGACCTGGCATCTTATTCTACCCGACTTGGATGAGTTGGATAGCGAGGTGAACGTCTCCATCTTCGATTCCATAGCGACTCCTGCTCCTCCTCCGATGAAGGGGGCGGTAAGGCGTCACTTCGTGAGCTCATATCGGCTAGTGGCTAGATGAGTTTTGTCTTGCCTTTTGATTATAGGCTTTATTTTGGTCTTCGTTTGTCTTCAATATCTGCTTCTATGACTTGTAGGGTCCCCGAGGGTGCTCTCCCTTCAGGAGTGATGGCAACATCGCCCTCATCGGCCACAGCGGCAGTGGGTGGGGCCATGAACCCAGTGGTGATCAAAGATCATGTTGGTGGGGGTCTTGTCGGGGATAATGTGGATCCTGCCGCTGGCACTCTTGACCTTGTTGTCAGGGATGATGTGGGTCCCAATGCCACCGGCCTCACTGGGAACACTCCAGTGGATCTGGCCATGGCATCTACCATGCCGTCGGTGGGTGGAGATGCTGTAGCAAGACATGCTGCAGTATCTGTGGTGGATGTTGTCGATCTGGCAGTGACAGAGGTGGTGACTGTGAAAGACTCACTAGCCTGGTAGGTGGTGGAGGTCGAGGCTAAGCCATCGATGGCCCTGGCTGATTTTTCGGTAGTGTTGCAAGCACCTGACCAAGCGTCAGCCCCGGTGCCCGAGGGCACGTTAGGAATCATAGCCCGACTGGCTGAGGTCGAAGCGTCAGAGTTCTTAGAGGGGATGGCCCTCGAGGAGATTAGCACCCAACTTGCTGGGTGGATGGCAGTGAGCCCCCGACCTTTGTTCTGCTATTTTGTTCTTCTGTCTTCTTGTATTTTCTCTTAACTAACTTCTTCATCCTTGCTGTGCAGCGGTTCCATGTGAGGTTGATGGGCAAGTCTGATGGACTTCATCGGGTCAGCCAGACGCACGTGGGGGAGGCCTCCGGCATAGGCCGGGTAGCCACCCTCTTGGGTGAGGTCGAGCAACTCAAGCGTGAGCATGCTGACCTCAAGGCAAGGATCATGGCCCTAATGTGGGAAGGCGTTGAGGCCAGGCTGAGGTGGGTGCGACGGTGGTGGCTACTGATAAAGCCACCAAGATGGCCGAGGAGGTCATGTGGTGGGAGGAGGCTATCAAGTTCACCGTAGAGGCAGCAAGGTCAGCGGAGGACAGCGCTCGAGCTACCTTGGAGGTGCTGTGAAGCACCTTCAAGATGGTTAAGGTGGTGATGCAAAATGCTACCATTGACTACGGCGATAAGTCCTCGGCTCCACCTATTTTATGTTTTGATGTTCTTTTTGTCTTGACTTTAAAGTTGTCTTCTTTCTTTCCTTATGCAGAGCACCGTGCTCAGGCCGAGGCTTAGATTGCTGAGCTCAAGGCTATAGTGATGGCTTTGATGGGGGAGGCAAGCCAAGCACGCTTGGTGGTCAACCGGCTCCACCATCTCCTGGTGGACGACCCATCGGGCCTGAGCACCTTGGACAAGGAGTTCTCTGGGAGGCTTGAGGGTCTTTGAAGTCCAACTTTGAGTCTTGATCATGGACATGACATACAACAGGGTCGAGCAAGCCTTGGCTCACCTCCAGGCATACTCTCCCGACGTGGACCTCGAGCCAATGGCAGCCGGATTCCCCGTCGGTGTGTCCCCAAAGGAGGCCCTTGCACTCTGGCAAGGAGTGGAGGGACTTGCCATGACCATGGCTGGGGACCTCCATCTTCTTCTACCCGACAGTGACCTGAAGCAGCTGTCACCCCCTGAGGAGTAGTTTAGTAGCCTTTGTAAAATAGTAGTTGATTAGACTGTCTTTTTGTAAGCAACTTGTCTTTGTGAATGAAATCCTTCTTTTGCTTGACTTGAAAATTTTTTGCATCAAAGTTATCAGTCCCTCGAGAAATCTTGAGTTAGCCATATAGTACTCAGCGTAGGGATCTAATGCCACATGTACGCCTACCGATATCAGGCATCACAAGTTCCCGAGAGCTTCTGAACTCCGGATTTTTAGTTAAGTCCTTCGCAAGACTGTGGTGAAGTCCTGTGCCCCGGTATAGCCATATAGTCTTAGGCGTAGGGATCAAATGCCACGTACACATGAACCCGACATCAGGCATCATGAGTTCTCAAGACCTTTGAAACAGCAAGCAAAATTGAGGCTAAGGACTTGAGCCCCTGAGGATCTTAGCAATTGGTCGAGTACCAAAAGGGGCACAACAAGTAGACTAGGCATACGATATTTTGCATCAACTTAAGGAGGGTTAGGCCTTGCTGGTCAGCGATGAAAAAGGATATAAGATGTGAAAAATAAAGTTTAGCTTTATTTACTCAAAGACAAAGGTACTCTTACATAGCTGAATGGGAAAAGAGAAAATCGGGGTCGGTAAAGCTTGAAATTTCTACAAAAATGCGTCACCGATCATAGCTTCAAAAAAGGATCGGCCTCGGGGCCGGTCTTCAGGCGTCAGTGTCATCGCTCTTATGATCCTGAGCCATCATCTGCCTTAGGTCACGGTGCACCTTCATCATGTGAAACTTGTGGCGCTGCACTTGCTTACGGGATTCTTGGCGTAGTTGCCGAGTTTGCCCCAAGCAGTCACCCTGATCTGTCTCTCTCGACCACTTGAGTTGTCAGGCAGCTTGATGGAGGGTAGAGCTTGCCTTTCAGAGTCCTAGGGTCAGTGGCATCGTGGCAAGGGTTTCTTAAATTGAATTGTGTAAAATCAAGACACAGTGACCACGGCAACCACCGAATGGTTGCAGTACCCCAAACATGACAACTAAAAAAAATCAGAAAACTAATTCCTGACCAATCTAAAAATCTCCAACTAGTCTTAAATTTCTTGACTAGTTTTCCCGACCAGTTCGGAAATTTCCCAAGGACTAAAAACAGCCTGATAAAGCAATGGTAAAACATGCGTAACTTTTGATCCGTAATACGGATTGATCTGAAATTTTAACACAAGAAACTAGACTTCAATACGAATCATTCTCAGCTAGTTTCACTCAAATCTGAGTTTCCAATCAAAAGTTGTGATCCTCAGGATTTGCTGTAATGTAGAAACAGAGCAGATCCAATTCGAAAACTAAAACCTTAATTACTCCTAAAATATGAGTAATTAACCGATGACACTTTTCAGACCTTTCTATTAATGTCCTAGCAAGATTTTGGATGAATCAATTTGAATTAAATCACAATTAAAAGTGTAATCACAGAATAAGCCAAAACGATGTAAATCGATAAACATTAAGAAGAAAAGAACATGATACCACACTCCTTAATGCTTGAAGATAAATCTTTATTGTATAAAAGTGTTTACAAGGTGCATCCATAGCACCACTCACCAAATCCACATTTAAAAACCTAGATGAAAGAGCAAAAGGCTAAACCCTAATTTTTCTCTTGATCGGTCTCTTCCTGCACGTTCTTTTTTGCTCTCCCCTCTAGTGTCTTTATATACCCTCATGGCTGCCACCAAGAGCCACGAAATTAATAATTTTTAGAGTTCTAATCCACATAGAAATCCATATCTCTTATGAATTCTCAAATCCTAACTCCTTCTGAATTTACCTTCTTTACATATTCGCATGCATCCTACGTACGCCATATGGAAACCTTATCTTCACGTGCAGCTTCCTCTAGCTTGAGCGTCCCGCATGACTTCCTCGATTGTTCTAAACCTCAGCTCCTCTCCAAGCCTAGCTCTGATCCTATCATCAACCATGACTCACCCTCAAGCAATGCCTGCACATGAATAAACCAAGAAACCATTTTCCTAAGCATAAGTTCTTTCTAAGTTAACTTAATCAGTCCAATCAATCATAAACATAGTAAATTTATTGAATAAATATTTTAAGCATATAAATCCGACTCGAACAGCAAAAATCCAAGCGATGCAAAATCCCGAGTGCTGAATTTCCCGGGTGCTGAATCTTCTCGAGGGTTGAATTTTCCCGAGAACTGAGTGCTAAGTGCTGACTCCCAATAGCTATGAGCTCAACCAGAGTGCCCGACCACTCGACCAAAATGCTTGACCACTTAAACCAATTAAAACCAATTTATTCATCACATGTCAATGATCATACACATGATCTCACAATCTCCCCCTTGATGAACACATTGGCAACACCATTAAAAAGCACGAAAGAAAGTTTTTGATTTTCGAAAAGCACAAGCACAAACACAAAGAAAGAAAAAATCTTCCTCAAAAATTGATTGCAAGTTCTCCCCCTAAGTTTTTGTCTCCCTTTGACAATGATTTTATCAAGTAAAGCAAAAGAGAGAAATTATCATGAGAACACAAATTTCTTGATTTCTTAATTTGAGAGCTTTAAAGTGTACCTAAAGCAATTCACGTGACAAGGTTTGCAACACAAATGAAATAGAAAGATCAACCAGCTCACAAGCAAGCCTAAAAGCCTTAAGATAAGATTAAGCCATAATTCTCAAGTTCAAATCAGCATTAAGATGCTATGATTTCAATGATTTATAATGTTGGCTTTTACTAGGACCAAACTAAGAGAAATACCTCACATAAAATTCAGTCGTGTCCACAAAACCAAAACAACGCTTAATGCTCTTAAAAGTGCAATTCATAGATATTGAAAATTTCAGATTTGATATATGCAGCTTTTTTATGAAATTTTCAAAAGTGCGTGTATCAGCACAGCGACCACGGTCCAGAGACAGATAATACCACCTGAGCTTCGGTAACACGACCTATTATGAGGTTCTTGCATAGAAAAGCAGTCTTCATTTCAATGGTCTTGTCACCTATGATCATCTCTAAGTTCATATCAAAGGCGAAACAATTTTTTTCGTGAATACAGAACTTTCTATGCTTTTGCACACTTTCTTTTCGTTATGCTATTTTCATTTAGATTTGATTGTTTTGACTTTATTTTTTTTTAAATTGCACGAACTATAGTACTACTAGTACTAAAATTAAAAGCACTATTATGATGAAATAAATACAGCTAAAACATATGTAAGCATATTTAACTCAAACTAGCCACTAGATTAGCACAACATATGTCATAGTCTCATAAAAAGACTAAAAGACATAATAGCACGACTAGTGATTTATAAATTTTATAAGATATTACTAACAATCACAAAGATTAACTGAAGGTAAAAATCAAAGCTCCATGTTTTATTCTTTTTATTTTTTATTTTGAATATAAATAATGAACAAAAATAAACATGAATGTATTTTGATACAGATGAAAAAGCAAACTCCCCCTCAAAACAAACCATTGGATGAACAACGCCCAACTCCCCACGAAGAAAAGCAAAGCGAGAAGAATTCAAAGGTTTAGTGAAAATATCTGCCAATTATAACTCAGTGTCAATAAAAAGAAGCACAACATCACATTTCTCCACATGATCTCTAAGAAAATGATATCGAATATCAATATGCTTTGTTCTAGAATGTTGGACTAGGTTCTTAGCAATATTTATAGCACTTGTGTTATCAAAATAAAGTAGAGCATGATCATAGTTAATCTCATAATCTTTGAGCGTAGAAATGAGCCAAAAGAACTTATGAGCAACAACTAGCAGCAGCTACATAGTCAGCTTCGGCAGTGCATTGTGCAACTGAAGATTGTTTTCTAGATGACCAAGCAACAAGTGATGTTCTCAAGAAATGACATGTACCACTAGTACTTTTTCTATCAATTCTACAACCTCCAAAATCAGCATCAGAAAAATCTCTTAAACTAATACTTGAAGAAGTAGAATACCATATACCAAATTCTTGAGTAAACTTGAGATACTTGAGTATACGTTTGACAGCTTGACGATGTGAAACACAAGGAGAAGCTTGAAATCGAGCGTACAAACAAACAGAAAATTGAATGTCTGGCGTCGATGCAGAGAAATACAAAAGTCAGTCGATCATGCTGTCATATTCTTTTTGATCGATAGGCTCAACATCCTCATCAGGATCCAAAGTGAAAGTAGCTCTCATTGGTACAGAAATTGGCTTGCAATTTTCCATGTCAAAATGCCAAAAAAGATACTTGGTGTACTTACTCTGATGAATAAAAGTGACATCTTTTGTTTGCTTGATTTGTAGTCCCAAAAAGTACGTTAACTCGCCCATCAAACTCATCTCAAATTATCTACACATAGTCTCAGAAAGCTGAGAAACCAAAGAGTGAGATGAACAACCAAAGATTACATTATCCACGTAAATTTGAACAAAAAGTTGATCTACTTTTCCCATAGCAAAATATTTTTTAAGCAGAAAAGTTTTCAACCTATCATACCATGCTTTGGGGCTTGTTTCAAACTATATAAAGCTTTAGACAACTTGAAAACATGATTCAGGAACTTAGAATTTTAAAAACTATGTGGTTGCTTAACATACACTTCCTCGTTAATGAAACCATTAAGAAAAACACTTTTAACATCCATTTGATACAATTAAAAACCTTTAGATGCAGCAAAAGCTAAAAGAAGTCTGATGGCTTCAATTCAAGCAATAGGAGCAAAAGTTTTATCAAAATCTAAACCTTTCACCTGAGTAAATCCTTGAGCAACAAGCCTAGCTTTGTTTCTAACAATTACACCATCCCGATTCTGTTTATCTTAGAAACCCATTTAGTTCCAATATTATTATGTCCTTAGGAAGTTCAACCAAATTCCAGACTTTATTGCGTTCAAAGTTTTCTAGTTCTTCATGCATGGCATTGATCCATGATGCATTAGTTAGTGCATGAAAAATATCTTTGGGTTCAAAATAAGCTACAAAAGCTGAATGAGCATGAGAGTTAGGAGAAGAAGACCTGGAACGAGTGACACGCTCATATATATTACCAATTATTTGTTTAGGAGGATGTCAATGTTGAATGTGCAAAGGAGCAGAAACATCTAGAGAAGTGTCTTGAACAACATCTTTAATGGATGAAGTGATCTCCTGTGGAACATTGGAAGTTGCAGAAACTTCATCTCCTTATGGTTGGTTTTGCACCCCAACTTCCCCTATGTGCTAGTCGGACCTGATCCAGATGTTGGTCTGACCACCAGCCACATCATTGTCTTCGTCATCACTTTCTTCAACAATGATGCTTTCATCCTCTCCTAAATCTGTGCACCTGAACATGTTACATCGGGTCTAGTACCAGTACTAGACTCATCAAAAGTGACTTCATAACTCTCCACAATCTTGTTAGTTTCTAACACAAGTACATGGTAGCCACGAGTATGAGCGGGATAACTAAGAAAAATTACATCTTGAGATCTTGCTTCAAATTTATCCAAATTTCTAGATTTCAACACAAAACATTTGTATCCACAAACTCTCAAGTGAGAAATACTTGGGCTATGACCAAAACAAAGCTCATAAGAAGTTTTGCGTAACTTTGATCATAAGAAAACTCTGTTTGAAAGATAGCAAGCTGTAGAAATTACTTCAGCTCAAAACTTCTTAGAAGACTGATGTTTATCAAGCATAGTCCTAGCCATCTCAACCAAAGTTCTATTTTTTCTTTCAACAACACCATTCTATTATGGAACTCTAGGTGAGGAAAACTAATGTTCAATGCCTTTTTAGCACAAAAATACTTAAACTATAAATTCTTAAATTCAGTATCATTATCATTTCTAATTGCTCTAAGTGCTCTAGGAAGTTCAATAGATAATCTAATAACCAAGTTTCGAAAAAGACCAAAAGGTTCATCCTTAGATGCTATAAAGAAAACCCAAGAGTATCTACAGAAATTATCAACAATGATAAGAAAATAGATTGAATTCTAGCAGGTCCAACAATATCTATGAGATCATGTGTATGATCATTGATAAGTGATGAACAAATTGGTTTGATGTTGAACAAATTGGTTTTGATCAGATTGAGTGGTTGAGCACTTTAGTCGAGTTGTTGGGCACTTTAGTCGAGTTGTTGAGCACTCTTGTCGGGCACTTAGTACTCATCACTCAAGAAAACATAGCACTCGAGAGAATTCAGCTCTCGAGAGAATTCAGCACCTAAGAGAATATCAGCCTCGGCGTTTTGGATCACTCGGATTTTTGATGTTCGAGTTAGATCATCTGTGTTAAATTATTTATTCAATAAATACACTTTGTTTATATTTGAATGGATTGATTGAGTCAAGTTGAAGAGAACTAGTGCTCGGAAAAGGGTTTCTTGGTTTGTTCATGTGTAGGCATTGCTTGAGGGCAAGTCGTGGTTGATGATAGGATCGGAACTAGGCTCGGGAAGGATCTAAGGTTTAGAACGGTCAAGGATGTCTCATGTGGAATGCTCGAGCTAGAGGATGTGGCACGTGAAAATGAGGTTTCTATATGGCATACGCAGGATGCGTGTGAATATGAAAACAGAGAAAAATTTAGGAGTTAGGATTTGAGGATTCATAAGAGATATGAATTCCTAGTTGGATTAGGATTCCAAAAGTTGTTAATTTTGTACCTCATGGTGAGAGTCGCAATGGGATTATAAATAGACTAGAGGAGAGAGCGAAACAAATATCGAAGAAGAGAGAAAAATTAGGGTTTAGCCTTTTGCTCTTCCATCTAGGGCTTTGCTCGTGATTTGGTGAGGGGTGCTTTGGATGCACCTTGTAAATACTCTTATGCAATAAAGAATCATCTTCAAGCATTAAGGAGTGTGGTATCATTTTCTTTCTTCTTAATGTTCATCGGTTTGCCCTGTTTTGGCTTATTCTGTGATTTCACTTTTACTTATGATTTAATTTGAATTGATTCATCCAAAACCTTGCTAGGACATTGAGAAAGAGATCTAAAAAGTTTCGTTGGTTAATTCCTCGTATTTTAGAAGTAATTAAGGTTTTGATTTTTGGATCGAATCTGCACTGTTTTTACGCTGCTGTAGATCTCGAGGATCATAACTTTTGATTTTTAACTTGGATTTGAGTGAAACCACTCAGAAAAGTTTCGTATTGAAGTCTGGATTCTTTTGTTAAAATTTCAGATCAATCTGAGTTACAGTTTTAATGTGTAGGATCAAAACTAGCGACCAGAGGGGGGGTGAATGGGTGCAAAACAAAAATACAGCGGAAAAATAAAACTCCTGAAAACTTCGAGTATCGGACTTGCCAGTGACTTGATGAGATTTAGCGCAAGGCTAGACAATAATAGTCACACCAGGCAAGTCGATACAAAAACTCTCCCAACAACCACTTCCGAACACGGCAACTCAACAAGAACACAA
>KE372223.1:1326473-1373378 GCA_000418225.1 Zizania latifolia
CGCCACGCACGCTCCCGCCACGTCGCGTGCTAGGGGCCGCCGCCCCTTGCTGTGCCGAAGAGAGAAGGGGAGGGAGATGTGGCAGCCGGCTAGCGTTGGTGGAGAGAGAGAGGAAGCTTGTGGAGGAAGGAAGAAGGAAGGGTGGGAGGAGGAAGAAACACCCCAAATTTCGAAAATGATTTTCAATAATCTCAAATCCTCAAAGTGATACAAGGGTTAGGTCCCCTTGTATAGCCCACATGGACCAAGGGAAAAGACCCCAATACCCCTTCGGGAATGTTCGGTACAGACTCCGGCCCACAGGGCAAAAACATAAAATTACTGACACAGATATTTATTCGGTGCTGAACTTTTCGTAGCCGCTATAACACCGCTATCTTTAACGCCAAATTGCTTTTCCATTAGGAGTTGACGGTTTTAAGCCGAAGCCGTCAAAGCGCCCTTCGCCCTCGCACCGCGCACCCGGATTGGACCGATTCGACCCCACGGCTCCTCAGCCCGACAGTCGGTCGTCCATGTACCTGAGTCGCACCGGTCGACACCATGACGAGTCACGTCCGCTTGCCACCTCTGCTCCGTGTACTCGGATTGGACCGCCACAATCTCGTGACTCCTCAGTCCGACGATCGTCCGTCCGTGTACCTGAGTTACACGGGCAACACCACGGCAAGTCACTGCCTCTCCTCAGAGGACTTCTCTCATCTTCATCTTCAGCACATCTTCTCTTCATCTTAACTTCTCTCCCGTTGACAATTACTCATCATCCCCATGGTATTCACCATGGCTCCTCATAATGTTATGCTCGTTTTACTTTTTCTTGGTCAGGCTGTTTTCAGCTCTCGGAAAATTTGCTGAGTCCTCAAAAAAGCCCTCAGAAAATTCGAGAACTCCTCGGAAAATTTCCTGGGTCCTCAGGAATTCTAGTCTAGTCAGGATTTTTACTGATTGGTCAAGAATTAGCTTTCTGATTTCGTTTTTAGTGTCAGTTTTGGGGTACTGCAACCATTCACCCCCCTCTAGTTGCCGTGGTTAGTGTATTTCGACCTTACAATTGGTATCAGAGCTTGATTTCTGTTTTGTTTTGATCTTAACTAATCTAAACAATCACCATGACATCCAAGAGGTTTTCAACTAAGCCTTATATTTTTTATGGAATTGATTTTCAGTTTTGGAAAACAAAGATAGAGGCTTATATCATGTCATAGGGTTTTAATATATGGGAAAGGTTTCTAAACCATCTGATCCACCTTTTGATAATCAAGTTAATGACACTAACAAGGCTGCTTTTGAAGCAGATTGCAAAGCTCAAAACTTGATTATCAACCTTTTGATAATCAAGTTAATGACACTAATAAGGCTGCTTTTGAAGCAGATTGCAAAGCTCAAAACTTGATTATCAATGGTGTTGGGCGTTTTGATTTTGATCGTATTTCTCACTTTCTTTCTACGCATGAGATATGGAATGCTCTTTGTGCCTATCATCAAGGCTCCTCCACAATCAAGGAAGTGCACAAAGACATGTACAAGAAAGAGTACATAAAATTTGAGATGAAACCCGATGAGACCTTGGATGAATATTTTGCTCGCTTTAACAAAATTCTTAGCAATCTTCGTTTAGTTGATTCTTCTTATGCTGCTAATTATTCTGATTCTAAAATTACTAGACATTTACTTAGTGGGCTTGATATGTCAGTTTGAGAGATAAAAGTTACTTCAATTCAAGAGTCGGTAGATATGACTACTCTCACTTTCGATACTCTTTATTCAAAATTGAAAACTCATGAATTGAATGTATTTTCTCGCAAGATCTCTCCCAAGTCAATGGCTTTGATTTCTTCGCCTTTCAATGAGTCTTCTTTTTTGTATCATCTTCGATTGTTTCTTTGTCAGCTTTAAATGCATTGTCTGATGAACAATTTGAGCTGGTTGCAGAGGAGGACTTGGCTTTGCTTTCCACAAAAGTCACTAAAGCCTTGAACAATGTAAGAAACAAAAGAAGAGGTGGTCCTGTTGAGTGCTTTGAATGTGGTGAGACTAACCATATTTGTGTGAACTATCCCAAGCTCAAGAAATCATCAAAAGAAGACAAAGAGGATAGCAAGCGCTCATCCAAAGAGGGTAAGATGAAGAACCACAATTATAGGAAGATGGTGCATTGAGTCCTTTCTGCCCTCGATCAAGTTGATATGAGTGATGTGGACTTAATGAGTGATGGAAGTGAAGATGAAGGCAAAGGTAGAAAGAATGATCTTACTCGAATATGTCTTATGGCATGTGACATGGTAGGCTCCAGCGAGAATAAATTCTACAGCGATGAAAATGAGGTAAAACCTATTTATGATGATTTAGCTCGTACCGTTGTTCGTCTTGATACTAAACAGAGAAAATGTAATAAGAAAGCTAAGAAACATGAACTTGTAGTTGAATCATTCAATTCTAAAATTGATAGGCTCTAGTTTTTTTTTCCTGATGATGAATCATGCTGAAATTATTGCTTTAAGGGATGTTCATGCTTCTACTCTTCATAAGCTCAATGATAAAATTGTCAAGAATGAATCTTGCTTTGCTATTGATACTACCATGCTTTCTCGACTTGTTGATGAACTATTTGTTACCAAGAACTATCTAAAAAAGATGAAAATTGCTTTATATGCTAGTTCTTTGGTAAATGCTTTGTATTGTAGCAAATTGAAACAACTTAAGAATAAGAAGAGTTCAACCATTGTGAAACATGATTCAACTTCTTGTTCAAATTGCTTATTACTTTAATTGAAACTAAAAGATGCTTATGGTAGAGTTGAACTTTTGCAAAATGACATGCGACTCATGAAACGTTGTCTTGTTCAAATTGTTGCAAATAAAAGAGCATCGCTGATGTTTATAAAAATTATGTTGCTTTGACAAAAGAAGTTGATTATCTACAAAGATCCTTGCAATGCTTTTCAACTGGTAAAAAGAATCTCAACATGTTATTGGATACATCTAAAGTAAGCACAAATCATAGAGGACTAGGTTTTGATGCTCGTGCTTATTTTACTTCTCATTAACCTACTGCAATCAAGGTTATTCAATGAGGTAAGACTGAGGTTTAATCTAAACCAAAGCAAACTGTTTTTAAATCTGATGAAACCTTGTCAAACTTAGCAACATCAAGTGCAATTGCTTCTACATCTAAAACAACTAAACCAATAAAGTATAATTGTACACATTGTGGAAAAGATGGACACTTGGTTCAGTTCTATTTTGGACTTGCAACACAATAGAAAAGGAATAGAGAAAAATCATTCGGTAAACATAAGTGGCAATGGTCATTTGTGGAAGCTAGTAGAGCAGTTGGGCCACAACAATTGAGGCGGTCGGGCCGACCTTTTTCGGTGGTCGGACCGAGGGCTAATCGATGGTTTGACCAACATCGTCATGTTTTGGTAAGAGGTAAAAGTGACACTAGTTTTGCTTGAGGATTTTTGCCTGCTGGTGTTTCTGGTTGGGTGTCTCAGTACTAGATTCCTAAATTTCTTTTATCCAACCCCAGTACTGAGACGTCGACATCTTCGCGTGTGTTGGCCTTGACAGCAAGGAAGGAGAACATATGGCTAGTAGACTTCGGATGTTCACGCCATATGTTCAGTGACAAAAATTAGTTCTCCTCCCTCACACGTGCATCTCAGTCTAAATCGGTGACTTTTGGGGATGCTTGTACTAGCACCGTCATCACAAAAGGTACAGTCAAGTTAAGTGACAAATTCATGTTCAAAGAAGTAGCTCTTGTTGACAATTTAGAATATAACATGCTTTTTGTATCACAAATGATTGATGAGGATTTTGAGGTGTGTTTTAAAAAATCTTGTTGTAAAGTTCTTGATGCCTCTAGTGATCTTGTGTTTGAGATTTCACATTTTGGAAGAGTTTTTAAATGCTGATTTTGATTCACATTTATCTTCTAAGATTAAATGTCTAGTTGTCAATGATTCTAAAGATTTATTCTTCTGACATCGTAGACTTGGCCATGTTGGTTTTGATCATCTCACTCTTGTTAGTGGTTTGGATCTTATTCGTGGCTTACCGAAACTTGAAGGTGTTGATGATTTGGTTTGCTCTTCTTGTCGTTATGCCAAAACGGTTTCTAGCTCATATGCTCCTATTATCTTGGTTATGACAACTGCACCTGGTCAACTTTTATATATGGATACTGTTGGACCAGCTAGAGTTCAATATGTTAGGGGAAAGTGGTATGTTCTTGTCATTTTTGATGATTTCTCTAGATACTCTTAGGTTTTCTTTATGACATCTAAGGATGAAGCTTTTGATCTTTTTTGAAACTTGGTTCTTACACTTTTTGTTGAACTCCCGGAAGCACTTAGAGCAATTAGAAGTGACAATGGTACTAAATTTTAGAATTCATCTTTTGAGTACTTTTGTGCTGAAAAAGGCATTGAACATCAGTTTTTGTTGGGTTTTAGGGAGGCTATGCTAGCATTAATTTTAAAATATTTTACCCCATTCGCCCAGGAACTATGCGTGTAATAGGATCATGGATCGTTACCTCTAATGCGAGACGCACTAGTGCAGCGGAAGAAGAGTTGATGAAGCGCGTCCTCAATGAACTCTACCTAGCTCCGTCCGTTCGTCAGCGATGAAGACGACGTAGTCTAGCGACCTCCACGGGAGAAGATTAGCACCGCAGTAGCAGCGGTGCCTCCACAGTATCCACACGTACAGGGACGGGATCACCTCACGCCGGTATGCTAGTACCACGCGAGAAGTTAGGGGATCACCTCACCTCATGAGATTTACATAGGCCTCACAACCCCATATCTTTAGAAAAGACAACCCGGGAGGCTTCCCAGTTCATATCTCATGGTGTCCTCTCTACAGATTTAGATAGAACTCTATTTAATGTGAAAGCAACAGTTTCTACAGCGAATCCCCAGAAGGACAATGGAAGATCAGATTGACTCATCATTGACCGGACCATGTCTAACAAAGTTCGGTTCCTCCGCTCGGACACCCCATTCCATTAGGGCGTGCCTGGTGGAGTCAGCTGTGGAATAATTCCACACTGCTTTAGATGATCATTAAACTCATGTCTCAAATATTCACCTCCACGATCAGATCACAGAAATTTAATTATCTTGCCTGTACGATTTTGTACCTCATTCTGGAACTTCTTGAACTTTTCAAAGGATTCCGACTTATGCCTCATTAAGTAGATGTAACCAAATCTACTAAAGTCGTTGGTAAAATTATGAAGTAATGGAATCCACCTCTGGCTGTAGAGCTCATTGGTCCACATACATCAATATGTACAATGGCCAACAATTCATTTGCCCTCTCACTTTAACCGGTGAAAGGCGTCTTAGTCATTTTGCCAAGTAAACAAGACTCGCATGTATCAGATGATTCGAAATCAAATGACTCCAGAAGCCCATCTTTATGGAGCTTCTGCGTACACTTCTCATTTATATGACCTAAACGACAATGCCATACATAGGTAGGATTCAAATCATTAAGCCGACGCTTCTTGGTATTAACGTTATAAATATGTGTATCCTCAAGATTCAGAATATATAAGCCATTCAACAATAGACAAACACCATAGAGCATTCCATCCGAAAATATCGAACAACACTTGTTCTTTATTACGAATTCAAAACTGTCTTCCTCTAAACATGACGAATAGATAATATTTCTGTCCAAGGTAGGAATGAAATAACAATTATTTAATTCCAAAACTAATCCTGAGGGTAGCGACAAAGAATAAACGCCGATGGCCAATACAGCAACTTTTGCACCATTGCCGACGCGGACATCCAATTCGCGTCTTGCACACTTCCTTGTCCTATTCAGTCCCTGCAACGACTTGCAAGTATGAATCATCGATCCGGTATCAAATACCCATGAATCACTTGGACAAGTAGCAAGATTAATTTCAATAACATTTATATCTGAAGTAGAAGTCATACTTCCCTTCTTTTTCTTGAGTTCTTCTAAATACAACTTGTAATTCCTCTGCCAATGATCAGTCTTATGGCAGGTGGCAAGTGTCAGAAGTAGCAGGGCCAGTCTTGGACTTTCCAGCTGGTTTAGAATTAGAGCTCGAGATCACATCTGAAGCTTTATCCTTTCCCTTGCGTTTTCTCTTCCTGCTATCCTTCTGAACCATCATCACATGACTGGAATTCTTTTTAATGCTATCCTTAGCAGTCTTTAGCATCCCATACAATTCAGCCATGCTTTTCTCTATGCTATTCTTATGAAAATTCAAAATAAACGACATGAAGCTCATAGGGAGCGACTGGAGAATCACATCCATGGTCAAATCTTGGTTAAGAGGAAAACTAAGTTTTTTCAGGCTCTCAATGTAACCAATCATCTTGATTACATGAGGACTGACTGGGCTGCCTTCCACCAACATGCACTTAAACAGAGACTTTGAGATGTTGTACCTCTTAGTCTGTGCTTGGTTCTCAAACATGCCTTTAAGTCCTACGATCATATCGTAGGCATCCCTGTCCTCATATTACTTCTGAAGCTCAGAGGACATACAGGCAAGCATGGGACAGCTGACATCAATTGAATCATTGGCGTGCTTCACATAAGCCCGTCGATCCATGGCAGATGCATCATCTTTTGGTTCATCAGGATGGGGCTCCTCTAGAACATATTCCTTTTTCTCTTGTTTGAGAACAATTCTCAAGTTTCTATACCAGTCAATAAAGTTTGTTCTAGAAAGCTTTTCCTTTTTAAGAATTGATCGCAGATTAAAATTGGAAGTGTTCTTAGCAGTAGGTGCCATGATCTACAACAAAAATGCAAGGTTCAGCACTATGCTATGTGAATCTTCTATCAAATAAAAGATGCTCTACTATATGTAAAATGATCGCTTTCCCTCTAACGACACATAGTGCGACAAGATCCATATTCATCTAACTTCTAGTGAGCTTTGGCATCATTGCTAAAAGATTAGTGACATTGGTAAGCAACAACTTGCTAATCACATCCTATGTGACTCTTGTTCGTTAGGGTGGCATCCTATGCCTCGACGCCGAACTCCATGCCCCAAAGCCCAAAACCGTTTTGATAGCTTTGTTAAACAAACCAATACTATGCATGTGGTTGTTCAACATCCACCCTAACTGGTTAAGATAAAAGATGGCACCCTGCTTTGGCAGACCTACCATACAATGATTAAAACCTTTGTAGGTGCATGATGAGGACATCACTCCTAAGGATATAACCATACTTGATTATCAAGGACCGATGACTGTTGCTCGAGTTCGTCAATTAAATTGTCAGGTGAATTCATTCCTTGTTACTCAAATAAGTCCTTCTATGAATAGAATACTACTAAGTTCGGGTAATGATTGTATTATACTTAGGACCATCGGAAAAGAGACAGTGGATCGGATAGCCGAGTGGACAAGAGGAGATCAAGACTGTCGACCAGGCACTCAAGAGATGGCATGTTCTGGCCGCCGACCGTGATGATCGGGAAATCGCCGAGTCCGACTATCAGACCACTCGAGAGTCAGACTATCAAACTAGTCGGAAGTCAAGACCAGTCGGGAGTTGGGCTTCAGATCAGTTCGAGTTGGAGTCTAATAGGTTATTTGAGTCAGTCAAAGGTTTAGGGTTTATTTTTGAGTCCTATTAGGATACAGCCCACATTATAGATGGTATCTCACTTTTTGTAACCCTATAAATAGTTAGCCGCCGTCTTTGTTAGACTTGGGTTTTGCTTAGATTATTCTGCCATTGTAGTTTCATCGTAGATCGGTTTGTAGAACCCCAACTTTGAGTACTTCATATTATTATCAGCAATCCAGATTGCGTTTACCTTGTTCTTGCAAAGTTCTTCGATTGTTTGCAGGATCAAAACCTTCCTGGTGAGGTCGACTACGTGAAAGCATGGTTGATAATGACTAGACGTGCGGGTGTAGCGATTGCAAGGTTACGATCGCTGATCGGTATCCTTAAAACGTGAACGTCCACTCATCGCCTCAATTGAACCTATCGGAAGATCGGGCCACTAATCGCATCAAGTGCACATTAAGTGGTATCAGAGCGAAGGTTGCCCGTTAGGTACATCAATTTATCCTTGTTTATTTCCATTACCAAGAGTCCAGAAAAAGCCACACCAAAAAAAATTGTTTCATTATAGATTAGTTTTTCGCTGTCCAAACCCTATTGATCCTTTTGCGAGTTTAATCTCAGTATTGCTTTGTTGAATTTGAGTCTGAGTTCAAGTCTGGTTGCTGGTTTTAGAGTCGTGTTCATGGAGTCTAGTCCGAGTTATTGTTTTTGTCGTGAGAGCCTTCCTTGAGAGATCAGGTTCATCTCAATTTTGAATTGCAACCACCTTGTGTTATTATCGCGTATCACAAGCCTGATAGTTAGGTCACAAACCGCCTTGTGTCAATCGCCCTGCACCGCTAGCCTCCTTGCTTCAGCCGCAAAACCTATTGAGGAGATCTTGTATTACCCGAACCAAGAAGAAAGAGTGCAGAAATTTCTGAATTATGCATCGTTCAGTAAAACCGCCATAACTTTTGCATACGGACTCAGAATCGGGCAAATGAGTACATTCCAGAGATCTATAGAAAAAGTTACATACAATCGGACCCGCTTCTTCGGGATCGATGATTTTATCTTGCCCAAATTCGGCCTAGAAGAATGAGTTTTCGCACTAGTAAGTTTTGAGATAAAAAAAAGAGAGAAGAAAAGAAAGATCAAACAAAATAAAAGAAAGAAAGAGCAAGATAGCAACAAAAGTTTTATACAGTGCTGAATTTTCTAACACTTGTTCAATTGTGCATGCGTCCCACAAATCCTTTGTATCCTACTCTCGCTCGCTTAGGCTAGGCCCTAGGGACGAGTCTCGACTAGCGACTTTGACAAGTGATTGGGACCCTTATTCAACTTCGCTAATTCTGTTATTAAATTTTGTTATCCTTTGCTACTATATACTGCCTTCCAAAATCCACATACTTTCTATCAGTACAGATTGGACCGTTGTAATCACACCTCGCACTCGTCGGACGTCCACCTCTCTAGTCGTACCACCTGCTTCAATTGGTAAGAATTTCGTAAGAGCTTGGTAAGACGCTTAGAGGGAGGGAGCAAGAGAGTTTCCCACCATTCCACAAGAATTGTAGTCGATAGGGATCATACTTTTATGTTGTTTTCTATCTTCTACTGACAATGTCAGGTGAGGTGAGTGATTTCAAGGATTGTGCTTCAAAAGAGGAGCTCCAAAGGCTTGAAGAGAAGTTGGACGCCATTGTTGGGAGTATTGCTACTCTCACCACCAGTGTTCAACACTTGATGATAAATCAATGGCCTCCAGCTCCGGTGTCTGAGGGTGAAGATGACGAAGAGGACACCGAGCATAGTGACGCACGCACTACAGCCCATGAAGAGCGCCTACGACGACGATGTCAGTATAATCATGGAGGACCGGGAGGTAATGCTCACCATCACAATCAGCCATAGGGACGAGGTAATGATGACCCATTTGCCAAAGTCAAATTTACTATACCTTCCTTTGCTGGAAAGTATGATCCTGAAATATACTAGCTTAGAACCTGATACATGGGATCGATTGAAATGAGCTATGCGCGGCAGATTTGTTCCTCCATCATACAAACGAGATTTGAGAAAGAAATTACAACGCTTAGACCAAGGTAATAAGTCTGTCAAGGAATATTACCAGGAGCTATAAATAGGTATGTTGCGTTGTGAGGCAGAAGAAGATGAGGAGGATAAAATGTCTCGTTTTTATGGGGGTTTGAGACGAGAAATTTAGGACATAGTTGATTATAAAGAATATAATTCCATTAATAGATGTTTCATCTTGCTATGTTGGCTGAGAAGGAACTGTAGAGAAGGAACTGTAGGGAAGACTACATCGAGGCCTTCCGTGGGATACACCAAGACTTCACCGAGCACCGCGTTTCGGTCTGCTGTCCCCTCTGCTGATAGGGCACATTCAGCAGCACCGTCGTCAACCAAACAAGCAACCGAGGTAAGTCAGTTCAAGTGCCGACACCTGCAAAAAGCTCGTCATCAATTGCTTCTACGGGACGAACAAGGGATATGCAATGTTTCAAATGCAAAGGATTAGGGCATGTGCAACGAGATTGCCCTAACCAGCGGGTGCTGATTGCTACAGAAAATGGTGAGTACACTAGTGCAAGTGAAAATGAAGATGAACTAGTACTTGCCACTAACCATGTAGGTAATGAAGAGGAAGAAGACCCACCCAACGATCATGAATTGCAGCAAATAAGCGCCGCCGACACGAGCAAATATTTAAGCATTATTGCACAACGAGTTCTGAGTGCTCAGATGAAGAAGGCTGAGCAGAACCAACGCCACAACCTTTTTCAATCAAGGTTCATCGTTAAAGAAAGAGCGTGCCGCGTTGTCATTGATAGTAGGAGTTGTAGAAACCTTGCTAGCTCCGATCTGGTTGAGAAACTTAACTTGCCCACACAACCGCACCCACATCCTTACTCCATCCAGTGGTTCAATTCTTGCGGTAAGTTGAAGGTAAGTAATACTATAAGAATACAATTTTTGGTAGGGAATTACCATGACAGTGCAAGTTTCGATGTTGTGCCTATGCAAGCCTATTCTTTACTTTTGGGTAGGCCTTGGTAATATGATAAAGATGTTTTGCACCGTGGGAGAACTAACACATATACTTTCACCCACAATTGTAAGAAGATAGAATTGATACCAATGACCCCTGCTAAAATTTTAAAAGATGACGTAGCACGAGCTGAACAAGCAAGAAAATTGAGTGAATCGAAATCTGAAAATCAACAAGTAGCTAAAGATATTATTCCATCTAAAAAGGAGAAGATTGAGTCACATGTGAGGAAAGACATAGTCCAATTGAAAGGTTTCTATGCTGCTACTAGATCTGAAATTTCTGAATTAATTAACCATGAACCTGTTTGTTATGCTTTGATTTGCAAAGAGGTTTTCTTTACACTTGACGAATTGATGACCTCTTTACCTCCTATTATTGCTAAACTTTTACATGAGTTTTCTGACGTGTTTCCCACTGACGTACCCCCGGGATTACCACCTCTGAGAGGAATTGAGAATCAGATTGATTTGATTCTGAGAGCATCGTTACCAAGCCGTGCACCGTACAAGACCAACCCTAAAGAGACTAAGGAGATTCAGCGCCAAGTGCAAGCCCTGCTCGACAAAGGGTAAGTACGTGAGAGTCTTAGTCCTTGTGTTGTTTCAGTTATTTTGGTACCTAAGAAGGATGGATCATGGCGCATGTGTGTTGACTGTAGAGCCATCAATAACATAACAATTCGGTATCGCCACCCTATTCCTCGATTAGATGACATGCTTGATGAATTAAGTGGCTCTGTTGTGTTTTCCAAAGTGGACTTGCGTAGTGGCTACCACCAAATAAGAATGAAATTGGGTGACGAATGGAAGACTGCGTTTAAAACTAAATTTGGCTTGTACGAGTGGTTAGTAATGCCTTTCGATTTAACTAATGCACCTAGTACATTTATGCGAGTAATGAATGAAGTTTTACGCAATTTTATTGGACAATTTATGGTAGTATACTTTGATGACATACTGATTTATAGCAAGTCTCTAGGTGAACACAAGGAACATTTACGTGCTGTTTTTATTGCTTTAAGAGATGCATGTTTGTTTGGTAACCTCGAGAAGTGCACATTCTGCACAGATCGAGTTTCTTTTCTCGGTTATGTTGTGACCCCACAGGGCATTGAAGTTGATGAGATCAAGATAGAAGCAATTAAGAGTTGGCCGACTCCTAAAACGGTTACACAGGTGTGGAGTTTTCTCGGGTTAGCTGGATTCAACCGATGGTTTGTGCAGGATTTTAGCACCATTGCTGCCCCCATGAATGAGCACAAAGAAAGACGTTCCTTTCCAATGGGGAGAAGCACATGAAGACGCTTTCAACCTGCTGAAAAGGAAATTGACCCATGCACCACTGCTCCAACTTCCCGATTTCGGTAAGGATTTCGAACTCGAGTGTGAGGCAAGTGAATTGGAATTGGAGGAGTGTTGACACAAGAAGGTAAGCCGATCGCATATTTTAGTGAAAAAGTATCAGGAGCTAGTTTAAACTATTCTACTTATGACAAAGAATTGTATACTTTAGTTCGGACACTAGAAACATGGCAACGTTACCTATGGCCTAAGGAGTTTATTTTATATACAGACCATGAATCATTGAAACATATTAAAAGCTAGGAAAATCTGAATAAACGGCATGCTAAATGGGTAGAATTTATTGAATTATTTCTATACATCATTAAGCATAAGAAAGGTAAAGACAATGTAATTGCTGATGCTTTATCTAGACGTTATACCATGTTGTCTTAGCTTGACTATAAAATCTTTAGATTAGAAACGATAAAGGATTTATATGCCACTGATCTTGATTTTAAAGAAGCATTTGCACATTGTCGAGAAGGAAGGATTTAGAATAAATACACGTTGAACGATGGGTTATTATATCGCATTACCAAATTGTGTGTTCCGGCAAGCTCTGTTCGTCTTTTGTTTTTGCAGGAGGCGCACGAAGGGGGATTAATGGGACATTTTGAAGTGAAGAAGACAGAAGATGTGCTGGCCACTCATTTCTTTTGGCCAAAAATGAGACAAGATGTTGAGCGTTATTTTGCTCGATGCAACACCTGCAATAAATCTAAGTCCCGCCTCAATCCACACGGCCTTTACATGCCCCTACCTATTCCTAGTGTTCCTTGGGAAGATATTTCTATGGATTTTGTTTTAGGATTACCTAGGACTAAGAAGGGGAGGGATAGTGTATCTGTGGTTGTGGATAGATTTTCTAAGATGGCTCATTTTATTCCTTATTATAAAAGCAACGATACTACAATAGTTGCTGATTTGTTTTTTAGGGAAGTCATTTATCTTCATGGTGTGCCAAATATGATTGTTTCTGATCGTGATATGAAGTTTTTAAGTCACTTCTAGAGGACATTATGGTAGAAATTGGGGATGAAACTACTGTTTTCTACCACATGTCATCCCCAAACTGATGGTCAAACTGAAGTAGTGAACCGTACATTGTCAACAATATTGAGAGCTGTTTTGAAGACCAAATTGAAGAGGTGGGAAGAGTGTCTACCTCACGTAGAGTTCGCTTACAATCGATCACTACACTCTACCACAAAGATGAGTCCATTCCAGGTGGTATATGGTTTTAACCCTCATGCTCCTATTGATTTATTACCGTTACCATCTTCTGAAAAAATGAATTTTAATGCTAAAACACGTACTGAATTTGTACTTAAATTACATCAAACAACTAAAGAACATATAGAATGTATGAATGCAAAGTATCAAATTGCTGGTAATGACGGTAGAAAAGAAGTTATTTTTGAACCAGGTGATTTGGAATGGTTACATTTACGAAAGGATAGGTTTCCTGATTTGCATAAATCAAAATTAATGCCTCGTGCTGCTGGTCCTTTTAAAGTGCTTGCAAAGATAAATGATAATGCAAATAAGATTGAATTGCCTGTAGATTATGGTGTGAGCAATATTTTTAATGTCACTGACTTGAAACTCTACCTGGGTGAAGAGATTGACGTTGAGTCGAGGACGACTCTAAATCAAGAAGGGGAGGATGATGAGGACATCACTGCTAAGGATACAACCATACTTGATTACCAAGGACCGATGACTTGTGCTCGAGTTCGTCAACTAAATTGTCAGGTGAATTCGTTCCTTGTTACTCAAATAAGTCCTTCTATAAATGGAATACTACTAAGTTCGGGTTATGATTGTATTATACTTAGGACCATCGGAAAAGAGACAGTGGATCGGGTAGCCGAGTGGACAAGAGGAGATCAAGACTGCCGACTAGGCACTCGAGAGATGGCATGTTCAGGCCGCCGACCGTGACGATCGGGAAATCGCGAGTCCGACTACCAGACCACTCGGGAGTCGGACTACCAAACCAGTCAAAAGTCAAGACCAGTCGGGAGTTGGGCTTCAGATCAGTTCGAGTTGGAGTCCTAATAGGTTATTCGAGTCAGTCATAGGTTTAGGGTTTATTTTTTAGTCCTATTAGGATACGGCCCACATTATAGATGGTATCTCACTTTTTGTAACCCTATAAATAGTTAGCCGTCGTCTTTGTTAGACTTAAGTTTTGCTTAGATTATTCTGCCATTGCAGTTTTGCCATAGATCGGTTTGTAGAACCCCAACTTAGAGTACTTCATATTATTATTAGCAATCCATATTGCGTTTACCTTGTTCTTGAAAAGTTCTTCAATTGTTTGCAAGATCAAAACCTTCGTGGTGAGATCGACTACGTGAAAGCGTGGTTGATAATGACTAGACGTGTGGATGTAGCGATTGCAAGGTTACGATCACTGATCGGAAGCCTTAAAACATGAACGTCCACTCGTCGCCTTAATCGAACCTATCGGAAGATCAGGCCACTAATCGCATCAGGTGCACATCAGTGCAGCTATTGGAAAGGGCATCAAAGACTCTTAATTTTCTGAAGGAAACTATTCTAACATGGTCACGATACCTACCACACACGAAAACATGAAAGAATAGTATGATAGGAACATAAATAAACATCACAAGCAATCATATTAACTGTGACATAGTATGCCCCTTTTCACATGGTGATCTCCATCTCCATGGTTTCTGTCCTTCGGGTCACCACGCTTCAAACCTCCATAATCTTGTATCAGTCTATTACAACTAATAGCACTATACGAATTACATGAGGAGAAGCATCACATGTCGACTCGCAGGTCGTACAACAATAGAATAGCCTTGGGCTGCAATTAACCATGACACGCAGGCCATGAAAATTACATACATGCATCTCATACATTGCAAGGCCATACCAGTCACAACATTCTCTGCAAAAACGAGTTAAGCGTTGAATCTATGCATGACTGAAAACAGACCTGGAACTTCTGGCTCAAAGGCAGGGAACTTCCGACTCAAGGCCGGAACTTTCGAAAACACCCTTCTATATCAAATTTATTTTGGCCCGAAACTTCCGAGCCACATCCAGAACTTCCAAAAATAACCATCTATTTAGAATTTATTTTGGTCTGGAACTTTCGGGTCACACCCAGAACTTCCAAAAATAACCTTCTGTGTCGAAGTTTATTTCGGCCCAGAACTTTCGGGTCACACCCTGAACTTCCAAAAATCCGACGCAGAAACAATAGATCTAATCTATTTCCATTACATATCACCTATATGTGCATGATCTAGATCAAACAATACAGACGTAGGCTCTGATACCATTGTTAGGTTTTGGGGAGGCTACGCTAGCATTAATTTTAAAATTTTTACCCTGTTCACCCAGGAACCATGCGTGTAATGGGATCATGGATCGTTGCCTCTAACGCGAGACGCGCTAGTGCAGTGGAAGAAGAGTTGATGAAGCGCATCCTCAATGAACTCTACTCAGCTCTGTCCGATTGTCAATGATGAAGATGACGTAGTCCGATGACCTCCACGAGAGAAGATCAGCACCACAGTAGCAGCGGTGCCTCCGCGGTATCCACACATATAGGGATAGGATCACCTCATGCCGGTATGCTAGTATCACGCGGGAAGTTAGGGGAGATGTGGCCACAGCAAGTGAGGCCAAGGGAGAGGTGGTGGCTAGGGTTAGGTCAAAGTAACAGCAACATTTTCGTCCTAGCCCCTCCGCTCCTTATATAATGCCCTCTCATGGGCCTTTAATCAGTATTAAAGCTCAACAAATCTAATCTGTTCATCTAGCTCGAAAGTTCTGGTCCAAATCCAGCACTTCTGAAAATAACCTTCTGTATGAATTTATTTCTGTCCGGAACTTCTGATCCAACCAGAACTTCCAGACATGGAACTTCTGGTCCAACTGGAACTTCTGAAAATAACATTCTGTATCGAATTTCTTTTGACCCAGAAGTTCTGGTTCCACCCGGAACTTCTGGTTCGTCGAGAATTCACCTTTCAGGCATGCCCGGAACTTTTGGTCCAACCAAAACTTCTGGTTCCTCCAGAAACCAAAACTAGGACTGGCCGGAAGTTTTGGTCGCACTGGAACTTCCGGTTGCTCTAGAACCCAAAACTTCCGGCCTCAAGCCAGAACTTCTGGTTCCCTAGAATTCTCTTCGGCATATTTCCATCAGTTTTTCACACCAACAGTTCCACAACAGAATGGTATTGTTGAAAGAAAGAATAGAACATTGGTTGAGATGGCTAGGACTATGCTTGATGAACATCAGACTCCTAGGAAGTTTTGGGCTGAAGCAATTTCTGTAGCTTGCTATATTTCAAACAGAGTTTTCTTGCGATCAAAGTTGCGCAAAACTTCTTATGAGATTTGTTTTGGACATAGACCTAGTGTTTCTCACTTGAGAGTTTTTGGGTGCAAATGCTTTCTGTTGAAATTTAGAAATTTGGATAAATTTGAAGCAAGATCTCAAGATAGCATTTTTCTTGGTTACCTTGCTCATACTCGTGGATACCTTATACTTGTGCCACAAACTAACAAGATTGTGGAGACTTCTGAAGTCGCTTTTGATGAGGCTAGTTCTGGTACCTGACCAAATATTACAGGTATAGGTGCATAGATTCAGGGGGAGGATGAAAGCATCTTTGTTGAAGAAAGTGATGATGAAAACATTGATACGGTTGGTGGTCAGACTAACATCTGGGTCGGGTCCGACTAGCACTTAGAGGCAGTCGAGGAGCAATATCAACCACAAGGAGATGAAGTCTCAGCAAGTTCGAATGTTCTTCGAGTGATCACTTCATCCATCGAAGATGTCGTACAAGACACTTCTCAAGATGTTTCTGCTCCTTTGCACATTCAACACCAACATCCTCCTGAACAAATAATTGGTAATCTCTATGAGCGTGTCACTCGTTTCAGGTTTGCTTCTCCTGATTCTCATGCTCATTCAACTTTGTTAGCATCTTTTGAACCCAAAGATATTTCTCATGCTCTAACTGATGAATCGTGAAAAAATGCCATGCATGAAGAACTTGAAAACTTTGAACGTAATAAAGTCTAGAATCTGGTAGAACCTCCTCAAGGACATAACATTATTGAAACTAAATGGGTTTTTCGAAATAAACAGAGTGGGGATGGTTTAATTATTAGAAATAAAGCTAGGCTTGTTGCTTAACGATTTACTCAGGTGTAAGGTTTGGATTTTGGAGAAACTTTTGCTACTGTTACTAGATTTGAAGCCATTAGACTCCTTTTAGCCTTTGCTACATCTAAAGGTTTAGATTGTATCAAATAGATGTTAAAAGTGCCTTTTTTAATTATTTCATCAATGAGGAAGTTTGTGTTAAACAACCACCTGATTTTGAAAATTCAAAATTCTCGAATCATCTTTTCTACTAGAAAAAGGTTTTGCTATGGGAATAGTAGATAAAACTTTGCTTCTTTTCAAGCAAGGAAATCATCAACTTTTTGTACAGATTTATTTGAATGATATTATCTTCGATTGTTCATCTCACTCCTTGATTTCCAGTTTTCTAAGACTATGTGCGGAGAGTTTGAGATGAGTATGATGGGCTAGTTGATGTACTTTTTGAGAATACAAATCAAACAAACAAAAGATGACACTTTTGTTCATCAGAGTAAGTACACCGATGGGAGTTGTTTCTACTTTGGATCCCGACGAGAATGTTGAGCCAGTTGATTAAAAAGAATATCGTAGCATGATCAGTTCACTTTTGAATCTCACTGTATTGAGGTTGGACATTCAATTTTCTGTTTGTCTGTGCGCTCGATTTCAAGCTTCTCCTCAAGTCTCACATCGGCAAGCTGTCAAGCATATACTCAGGTATCTCAAGTTTACTCAAGAATTTGGCATATGGTATTCTACTTCCTCAAGTGTTAGTTTAAGAGCTTTTTCTGATGTTGATTTTGGAGGTTGTAGAATTGATAGAAAGAGTACTAGTGGTACATGTTATTTCTTGGGATCACTTATTGCTTGGTCATCTAGAAAACAATCTTCTATTGCACAAATTGGTTTTCATCGGATTGAGTGGTCGAGCACTTTAGTCAAGTTGTCAAGCACTCTTGTCGGGCACTTAGTACTCAGCACTCAAGAAAACATAGCTCTCAAGAGAATTTAGCTCTCGAGAGAATTCAGCTCCCGAGAGAATTTCATCCTTAGGACTTTCGATCACTCGGATTTTTGATGTTCGAGTTGGATCATGTGCGTTAAATTATTTATTTAATAAATACACTTTGTTTATGATTGAATGGACTGATTAAGTTAAGTTGCAGAGAACTTATGCTCAGGAAAGGGTTTCTTGTTTGTTCATGTGCAGGTATTGCTTGAGAGCGAGTCATTATCGATGACGGGATCAGAACCAGGCTTGAGGAGGAGTTGAGGTTCAGAATGGTCGAGGATGTCATGCGGGACGCTCGGGCTAGAGGATGCGAAATGTGAAGATGAGGTTTCCATATGTCATACGCAGGATATGTGCAAATATGGAAAGAGAGATTTCCATATGGCATACGCAGGATGCGTGTGAATATGGAAAGAGAGGAAAATTCAGAAGGAGTTAGGATTTGAGGATTCTTAATGTTTATTAGTTTGCACCGCTTTGGCTTATTATGTGATTTCACTTTTACTTACGATTTAATTAGAATTGATTCATACAAAACCTTGCTAAGACATTGAGAAAGAGATCTGAAAAGTTTCGTTGGTTAATTCCTCGTATTTTAGGAGTGATTAAGGTTTTAATTTTTGGATCAAATCTACTATGTTTTTACGTTGTTGTAAATCTCGAGGATCATAACTTTTGATAGGAAACTCAGATTTGACTGAAACCATGACTAAAAGTTTCGTATTGAAGTCTAGTTTCTTGTGTTAAAATTTCAGATCAATCCTAATTACAGTTTTAAAGTTACCCTCATTTTACCATTCCTTAGTTAGGCTGTTTTCAGCTCTCGGGACGCTATCGTGAAATTTGCTGAGTCCTCAAGAAAGCCCTCGGGACATTCGAGAACTCCTCGAGAAATTCCCGAGTCCTTGGGAATTCTAGTCTAGTCAGGATTTTTGCTGATTGATCAGGAATTAGCTTTCTGATTTTGTTTTTGGTCTCAGTTTTGGGGTACTGCAACCATTCACCCCCTCAGTATAATTAATAGCATAAGAAGAATCAACTGAACGAAGTTTCCTAAGAATTTTATTAAAGCGAGCAAAATATTCCTCCAAAGTGTCACCGAGTTTCATCTCAAATTTCATGTACTCTTTCTTGTACACGTCTTTGCGCACTTCTTTGATTGTGGAGGAGCCTTGATGATAGGCACAAAGAAAAATGAGAAATACGATCAAAATCAGAACGCCCCATATCATTGATAATCAAGTTTTGAGCTTTGCAATTTGCTTCAAAAGCAGCCTTATTAGTGTCATTAACTTGATTATCAGTAGGTGCATCATATGATTTAGAAACCTTTTTCTAAATATCAAAACCCTATGACATGATATAAGCCTCTATCTTTGTTTTCTAGAACTGAAAATCAATTCCATCAAAAATATAAGACTTAGTAGAAAACCTATTGGATACCATGGTGAATGTTAAGATCAGTTAAGATCAAAACAAAAATTAAGATTGAAACAATGTGACCACGACAACCAGAGGGGGGTGAATGGTTGCAGTACCCAAAACTTGACAACTAAAATAAAATCAGAAAACTAATTCTAGACCAATCTAAAAATCCACGACCAGTCTGAAATTTTTCGACTAGTTTCCTCGACCAGTTCTGAAATTTCCCGAGGACTAAAAACAGCCTCATAGAGCAATGGTAGTCAGAGCATTTAGGTCGAAGGGTTCTAACATCTCATAGGCCGCCTTCGCCCAGAGCTACAGCGGGAACACGTGCCGTAGCAGAGCGCAGGCAACAACCTTAATCCTGGTTAGCCCATTCTCCTAGAGGTCCTTCACTAGCGCAACCAGTTCTTAGACCTAGTCCTCCTCGGATGAAAGAGCCTGGTCGCTCCAGCTAGTCGAGGGCTTCATCTTCTGGGCGATCTCAGCCTCAACGGACAGCGGGTGTTTCGTGCTACAGAACCACTCCATCCTCCACCCCTTGTTTGAGGTGGTGATCGGCATCTTTAGGTATTCTCCTGACTTGCCATTGTGGAATTGGAGCGAGACGCCACCAATTGCCTTGGGCCCTAGCATCTGGTGAAGGACAAAATAGTACCAGAAGAGCTTCCAGTGTGGATCCCCTCCTAGGTACGCTTTGCACAAGTGCACGAAGACAGCAATGTGAAGGATGGAGTTGGGGGTGAGGTGGCTGAGGGCGATCGTTTAGTGGTGTAGGAGGCCCCAGAGGAAGGGGTGCGTTGGCAAGCCAAGACCACGCTCGAGGAAGGACTTGAAGAGGATGACCTCGTGGGTGTCCAGTGTCAGGAACTCCTCATCCTTCACCACTCGCTAGCCCGACATCGCCCGCTCCAGCAAAAGTCCGACCCCCTCTAGCTCACACAGTTTGCCCCTTGACATCACCGACTTCTCTCACCCCACCAGTGGTAGAGGCAATAGAGAGCCCTCAGAAGCCATTAGTTTTAGCTAGAAAAGGCGGTGAGCTTTTTGGTAGCAAACTACGCAGCCGCAATGGTGACCCGGTCGACAGGGAGCTAGCAAGTTAAATAAAGAAGACAGAAATGAACACTGATGGTTGCAGAGAGTAGGGATTCAAACTGGCAGCATGTGGCTAAATTGCAAAGAGAACAGCTTAAATAGCCTCAGAACCATCGCCCCGACGTGAGGTGAAATCGCCATAATTAAGCTCCCCCTTGGTCGTCGCACCCATTGTGGCCAAGGCGGCCTAGCAATTCCGCTTCTCTATCCTCCAACTATGCCTACATGTGGCCTTGTCAGAAGCAGAACGTCCGCTGTATCCCTTCAAACAGCCGTGCATTAATTATGGGTAGAGAGGACTAAAAATTGTCTTTTTGGGCGCACTGGCAGAGTCCGCGATGTTTGGGTTCATCGGCGTAGATGGGTTCCATGCTTGGGGGCTCGATCGCTCGAGGGATCAATAACACTCGAGGACTCCCACGCTCGGGGGAATGCACGCTCGAGGGCTCGCACGCTCGGGGGCTCACATGCTTAGGGACTCACGCGCCCAAGGACTTGTGCACTCGAGGACTCCAACGCTCAGGGGTTCACACGCTTGAGATCTCACATGCTTGGGGGCTTAGGCATTCGATGACTCACGTGCCCGAGGACCCACGTGATCTAGAAACCAAGCCTCGAGGACTCAAAATTATCCATGCTCAAGACCACGATGGTATCGGGACTTCAGCAGCTATCTTTTCCCAACTAGACCTCAACGCCAATAGTTTTAGAAGACAAGATTGTCTACAGGCCTCGAAGAATTCATAAAAGGTTGGAAGTTTCAGAAAGCTTTCTTTGCAGGTTATTTTTGACCCTCGACCTAAATGTTCCATTTAACTCAAGGCTCGAGGGCTATACCATGTGGGTGCACCTACGTGGCACACCTCACCAAAAAGAAGAAAATCAAAGCCTTTTTAAGACAATAAGAATTCAGCAGAAGTGTCAAGGTTCAAATTAAAGAAGAGCTCTTCCCAGCTTGTTTAGTCGAAGATTTTGAACCAAGCTAAGAAGAGCTCAGGGGCTTATCAGTCCAGACCGAGAGCAGGCCAAGTTCAGCATTTCCATCCGGTATGGCCCATGAGGGGGTTCGGCTTCGATAAGGAAGATTGTGTCCTTATTGGGTAACTAGACTCCGGATATGGTACATGGAGATTTATTTATACCAGAATCCATGTAATTAGGGAATTAGCACCCGAGTTCAATAGACAACCCTAGATCGACTCGAGATAGAGTCCTAGGTTGTTGGGCTCGCCACTTGAGTATATAAAGGAGGCAAGGCACCCCCTAGAGGCAGATCATCTAGTCATCTAGCACCGTCATATTATTCTTGCTTTCAACGCCTTAAGCATCCTTAGCTTAATTGCGTCGTATTGTAAGCTCATCCACCATATTATACACCAAAATAATGGACGTAGGGTTATTATCCTCCAGGAGATCCGAACCAATATAATCCTTGGCTCTTATATTCTAGAGTCAACCATCGGGTTCGAATGCGCTGCACTTCCCTTACACACATCTAATCACCACCTCGGGAATCCTATTGGGTGGACCACTCGATGATTCACCGACACTGACTGGTCAAGAATTAGTTTTCTGATTTTTTTAGTTATCAAAATTAGGGTACTGCAACTATTCACCCCCTCTGGTTGCCATGGTTAGTATGTTTCGATCTTACATAAGCTTACAAAACTATGAGCTTAAGCAATGAAAGCATAAAAGCATGCCTCTAGGGTGCATTGCCCCCTTATATAGTCAAGGAGCGAGCTCAACAACCTAGGACTCTATCCTGAGTTGGTTTCCCATATATCCGGGATTACATACCGAACCTAGGTCCTTATTAGCTAATTACAAGGATTCTGGTATAAATATATCTCTTTATACCAGATATAGAACTCGACTACCAGATAAGGATCAGATATTCCTTATTAGAACCGAACCCCTCTTCATGGGCTATACCGGACTCCAATGCTACTCTTAGCCTGCTCTCGGTCCGTGGGGATAAGTCTATCGCAGGGTACCCGGGAGTCATATCCCTGATAGGTTCTTAAGTTCTTTAGCAGTAATATGCATGTGAATGTGGCCAAATTAATAAAGATGTCGATTCATAGTACATAATACGTATGTATGTATACATGTATCTAGTTGTGTTGTACATGACTCTATGTATATAGGTATGTATAGTATGTGGTCATAATCCTATAAGGATGGGCAATTGTAATGTTTGGATGAATTGTCATTTTTATTTAACAATTGATCATGGTGACTCATATTAATTAAGATGCATATCATGTGTATTACTATATGTAGTGTAGATCTATTTCTCTTATATTAGCAAGCTAGTATATATATGTGGCTAATGTGCAATAGTATGCACCAATACTTTGTGTCAAATTTTGGAGTATATTGGACGATATATGTGAGATAATGTGTATGATCATTGATTTATGATGAACAAATTGGTTTGTTGTTGAGATGTGATGAACAAATTGGTTTTGATTGGTTTGAGTGGTCGGACACTTTGGTTGAGTTGTCAAGCACTCTTGTCGGGTACTCAGCACTTAGCACTCAAAAATTCAGCCCTCGAGAGAATTCAGCCCTCGAGGAAATTTAGCTCTCGAGAGATTTCAACACCGGAGAATTTCAGCCTCCGGATTTTAAATCACTCAAATTTTTTATGTTCGAGTTTTATCATGTGCTCTAAATTGTTTATTCAATAAATATACTTTATTTATGAATGAATGGACTAATTGAGTCAAGGTGGGAAGAACTTATGATCTGGAAAAGGGTTTCCTGGTTTGTTCATGTGTAGTCATTGCTTGAGAGCGAGTCATTGTCGATGATGGGATCAAAACTAGGCTCGAGGAGGAGCTAAGATTCAGAACGGTTGAGGATGTCATGTGGGACGCTAAGGCTAGAGGATGTTGCACATGAAGATGAAGTTTCCATATGGCGTACGCGGGATGTGTGCGAATATGGAAAGAGAGGTTTCTATATGGTGTACGGGATGTGTGCGGATATGGAAAGAGGAGGAAAATTTGGAAGGAGTTGGGATTTGAAGATTCGTATGGGATATAGATTCCTAGTTGGATTAGGATTCCAAAAGTTGATAATTTCGTGGCTCATGGTGGTAGCCATGAGGGACTATAAATAGACTAGAGGGGAGGGCAAAAAGGGCATCGAGGAAGAGGACGATCAAGAGAAAAATTAGGGCTTAGCCTTTTGCTCTCTATCTTGGGCTTTGTTCGTGATTTGGTGAGGGGTGATTTGGATACACCTTGTAAATACTGTTATGCAATAAAGATTCATCTTCAAGCATCAAGGAGTGTGGTATCGCATTATTTCTTCTTAATGTTCATCGGTTTGCATCGTTTTGACTTATTATGTGATTTCTCTTTTACTTGCGATTTAATTCAAATTGATTCATCCAAAACCTTGCTAGGACATTAAGAGAGAGATCTGAAAAGTTTTACTGGTTAATTCTTCGTATTTTAGGAGTAATTAAGGTTTTAATTTCTAGATCGGATCTGCTCTGTTTTTACATTACAGCAACTCCCGAAGATCATAACTTTTGATTAGGAACTCTAATTTGAGTAAAACCACTCAAAAAAGTTTCGTATTGGAGTCTAGTTTATTGTGTTACAATTTTAGATCAATCTGAGTTATGGTTTTAATGTTACGTACGTTTTACCGCTGCTTGGTCAGGCTGTTTTCAGTCCTCAGGAAATTTGCAGACTTCTCGGGGAAGCCCTCGAGAAAGCCCTCAGGAAATTTTCTGAGTCCTCGGAATTTTTAGTCTGGTCGAGGATTTTTCAGATTGGTTAGGAATTAGCTTTCTGATTTTATTTTTGGTGTCAATTTTGGGGTACTGCAACCATTCACCCCCCCCTCTGTTTATCGTGGTTAGTGTGTTTCAATCTTACAATTGGTATTAGAGCCAGATTTCTATTTTGTTTTGATCCTAGCCAATCTAAACAATCACCATGGTATCTGAGAGATTTTCAACTAAGCCTTATATTTTTTATGGAATTGATTTTTCACTTTAGAAAATAAAGATGGAGGCTTATATCATGTCACAGGATTTTGATATTTGAGAAAAGGTTTCTAAACCATATAATCCACCTTCTGATAATCAAGTTACTGACACTAATAAGGCTGCTTTTGAATCAAATAGCAAAGCTCGAAACTTGATTATCAATGGTGTTGGGCATTCTAATTTTGATCATATTTCTCACTTTTCTTCTGCGCATAAAATGTGGAATACTGTTTGTGCCTATCATCAAGGCTCCTCCACAATTAAGGAAGTGCGCAAAGACGTGTACAAGAGTACATGAAATTTGAGATGAAACCCGGTGAGACCTTGGATGAATATTTTGCTCGCTTTAATAAAATTCTTAGCAATTTTTGTTCGGTTGATTCTTCTTATGCTACTAATTATACTGATTCTAAAATTGCTAGACATTTGCTTAGTGGGCTTGATATGACGGTTTGGGAGATGAAAATTACTTCAATTCAAGAGTCGGTGGATATGACTACTCTTACTTTTGATACTCTTTATTCGAAATTAAAAACTCATGAATTGAATGTCTTTTCACGCAAGATTTCTTCTAAATCAATGGCATTGATTTCTTCACCTTCTAATGAGTCTTCTTCTTTTGTATCATCTTCTAGTGTTTTCTTATCAGCCTTAGATGCCTTATCTGATGAATAATTTGAGCAGTTTACAGAGAAGGACTTGGCTTTGCTTTCTACAAAAGTTTCTAAAGCCTTGAACAATGTGAGAAATAGAAGAAGAGGCTTAATGGTCCTATTCGATGCTTTGAATGTGGTGAGGCAAACCATATTCATGTTAACTGTTCTAAGCTTAAGAAATCTACAAAGTAAAATAAGGAAGACAGCAGGCGTCCGTCCAAAGAAGGTAAGATGAAGAACCATAACTACAAGAAGATGGTGCATCGAATCCTTGCTGCTCTCGATCAATTTGATATGAGTAATATGGACTCAATGAGTGATGGAAGTGAAGATGAAGGCAATGACAAAAATAATGACCTAACTAGATTGTGTCTCATAGCACGTGACATAATAGGCTCAAGTGAGGATGAACTCTTGAATGATGAAAATGAGGTAAACTATACTTATGATGATTTAGCTTGTGCTGTTATTCGTCCTGATATTAAACTAAGAAAATTTAATAAGAAAGCTAAGAAACATGAACTTGTTGTATAATCACTTAATTCTGAAATTGATAGGCTCAAGTCTCTTATTCCTAATGATAATTCATGCAAATCATGTGATTCTTTACAATCTAAACTTATTGCTATAAGAGATGTTCATGCTTCTACTCTTCATAAGCTCAATGATAAAATTATCAAGAATGAATCTTGTTATGTTATTGGTACTACTGTGCCTACTCGTGTTGTTGATGAATTATGTATTACCAATAACTACTTGAAAAATATGAAAGTTGCTTTATATGCTAGTTCTTTGGTAAATGATTTATATTGTAGTAAATTCAAACAACTTAAGAATATAAAGAGCTTAACTATTTTGAAACATGATTCAATTTCATGTTCAAATTGCTCATTGCTTGAATTAAAACTAGAAGATGCTTATGGTAGAGTTAAACTTTTGCAAAATGACTTGCATACTCATGAAGTGTTGTCTTGTTCAAATTGTCAAAAACTAAAAGGTGTTGCTGATGTTTGTAATAATTATGTTGCTTTGATGAAAGAAGTTGATTATCTATAAAGATCCTTGCAACGCTTTTTAACTAGTAAAAAGAATCTTAACATGTTATTGGATACATCTAAAGTAAGCATAAATCATTGGGGACTATGTTTTGATGCTCATGCTTATTTTACATCTCATAAACCTACTAGGATTAAAGTTATTCAAAGTGGTCAAATTGAGGTTAAACCTGAACCAAAGCAAACTATTTTTAAATCTATTGGAACAATGTCAAACTTAGCAACATCAAGTGCAATTGCTTCTACATCTAAAACAACTAAACTGGTGAAGTATAATTTTACACATTATGGAAAAGATGGACATTTGGTTCAGTTCTATTTTAGACTTGCAAGATCATTTATAGAATCTAGTAGAGCAGTTGGGTCATAACATTTGAGGTAGTCGGGCCAACCTCTATCAATAGTCGAACCATGAGTTAATCAGTGGTTTGACCGACAGCGGCCTATTTTAGTAAGAGGTAAAGGTGACACTAGTCTTGCTCGAGCATTTTTGCCTGCTGGTTTTTCTGGTCAGGTATCTCAGTGCTGTATTCCTAAATTTCTTTTATCTAACCCTAGTACTAAGACCTCGAGATCTACTCTTGTGTAGGCTTCAAGAGCGAGAAATAAGAACATATGGCTAGTAGACTCTAGATGTTCACGCCATATGTCCGGTGATAAAAATTGGTTCTCCTCCCTCATACGTGCATCCCGATCTAAATCAGTGATTTTTGGGAATGCTTCTACTAGAGCTGTCATTTTTAAAGGCACAGTCAAGGTAAGTGACAAATGTATGTTCAAAGATGTAGCTCTTGTTGATAATCTAAAATACAACTTGCTTTCGGTATCACAAATGATTGATGAGGGTCTTGAGGTGTGTTTTAAAAATTCTGGTTGTAAAGTTTTTGATGCATCTAGTGATCTCGTGTTCGAGATTTCACGTTTTGAAAGAGTCTTTAAAGCTGATTTTTATTCACCTTCATCTTCTAACATTAAATGTCTAGTTGCCAATGATTCTAAAGATTTATTTTTTAGCATCGTAGACTTGGCCATGTTGGTTTTGATCATCTCACTTGTCTTAGTGATTTGGATCTTATTCATGGCTTATCAAAACTTAAAAGTATTTGTGATTTAGTTTGCTCTTCTTGTCGTCATACCAAAATGGTTTCTAGCTCGTATGCTCCTATTACCATGGTTATGACAAATGCACCTGATCAATTTTTACACATGGATACTGTTGGACCAGCTAGAGTTCAATCTATTGGGGAAAATGGTATGTTCTTGTCATTGTTAATAATTTATCTATATACTCTTCGGTTTTCTTTATGGCATCTAAGGATGAAGCTTTTGGTCTTTTTTGTAACTTGGTTCTTAGATTATCTGTTGAACTTCCTAAAGCACTTAGAGCAATTATAAGTGATAATGGTACTGAATTTAAAAATTCATCTTTTGAGTATTTTTGAGCTAAAAAGGTATTGAACATCATCTTTCTTCACCTAGAGTTCCACAACAAAATATTGTTGAAAGAAAGAATAGAACTTTGGTTGAGAAGGCTGGGACTATGCTAGATGAACATCAAACTCCTAGGAAGTTTTGGGCTGAAGCAATTTCTGCAGCTTGCTATATTTCAAACAGAGTTTTCTTACGATCAAAGTTGCGCAAAACTTCTTATGAGCATCGTTTTGATCACAGACTTAGTGTTTCTCACTTGAGAGTTTTTGGGTGCAAATGATTTGTGTTGAAATCTGGTAATTTCTATAAATTTGAAGCAAGATCTCAAGATGGTATCTTTCTTGGTTATCCCACTCATACTCGTGGCTACAGTGTACTTGTTTTAGAAACTAACAAGATTGTGGAGACTTATGAAGTCACTTTTGATGAGACTGGTTCTAGTACTAGATCCGATATCATAGGTACGGGTGCTCAGATTCAGGGAGAGGATAAAAACATCTTTATTGAAGAAAGTGATGATGAAGACGATAATGTGGCTAGTGGTCAGACCAACATCTCGGTCATGTCCGACCAGCATTTAGAGGCAATCAAGGAGCAATACCGACCATAAGGAGATGAAGTTTCTGCAACTTTCAATGTTCCACAGGAGATCACTTCGTCTCTTGAAGATGTTATACAAAACACTTATCTGGATATTTCTGCTCCTTTACATATTCAATGTCAACATCCTCCTGAACAAATAATTGGTAATCTATCTAAGCGTATCACTCGTTCTAGGTTTACTTCTCCCGACTCTCATGCTCATTCAGCTTTTGTAGTTTCTTTTGAACCCAAAGATATTTCTCATGCACTAAGTGATGAATCATGGATCAATGCCATGTATAAAGAACTTGAAAACTTTAAACACAATAAAGTCTAGAATTTAGTTGAACCTCCTCAAGGTCATAACATTATTGGAACTAAATGGGTTTTTTGAAATAAACTGAATGAGGATGGTGTAATTGTTAGAAACAAAGTTAGGCTTGTTGCACAAGGATATACTCAGGTGGAAGGTTTAGATTTTGATGAAACATTTGCTCATGCTGCTAGAATTGAAGCCATTAGACTTCTTTTAGCTTTTGCTGCATCTAAAAGTTTTAGATTGTATCAAATAGATATTAAAAGTGCTTTCTTAATGGTTTCATCAATGAGGAAGTTTATATTAAACAATCTCCTGGTTTTAAAAACCTAAAGTTCCTAAATCATGTTTTCAAGTTATCTAAAGCTTTATATGGTTGGAAACAAGCCCCTAGAGCAAGGTATGATAGGTTGAAAACATTTCTGCTTGAAAAATGTTTTGTTATGGGAAAAGTAGATAAAACTTTGTTTCTTTTCAAGCAAGAAAATGATCAACTTTTTGTACAAATTAACTGTGATCGTGTTCCACTTTACTATGATAACACGAGTGCCATAAATATGGCTAAGAATCTAGCACAACACTCTAGAACAAAACATATTGATATTTGAAATTATTTTCTTAGAGATCATATGGAGAAAGATAATGTTGTGCTTCTTTTTATTGACACTGAGTCACAATTGGTAGAAATTTTCACTAAACCTTTGGATTATTCTGACTTTGCTTTTCTTTATGGGGAATTGGGCGTTGTTCATCCATTAGGTTTGTTTTGAGGGGAAGTTTGCTTTTTCATTTGTATCATAATATACTCATGTTTATTTTTGTGCATTGTTTATATTCAAAATAAAAATGAAAAAGAACAAAACATGGTGCTTTGATTATTAACTTCAGTAACCTTTGTGCTTGCAAGCAATATCTTGTAAAATTTATGAATCACTAGTCTTGCTATCATGTAAATTAGTCTTTTTATGAGCCTATAACATAGTTTTTGAGGAATATAACGCATGACATATAAATATTCAAGTGAAAGATAAAGAAATATGTTGTGCTGATCTAGTGGCTAGTTTGAATTAAATATGCTTACACATGTTCTAGCTGTATTTATTTCACCACAATAGTGCTTTCAATTTTAGTACTAGCATTACTATGGCTCGTGCAAAGTCAAAACAAACAAATCTGACTGGAAAATAGTAAAAAGAAAAGAAAGTGTGCAAAAGCACAGAAAACTCTGCATTCATAAAAAAATTGTTTTGCCTAAGTCGTCTCACAACACTACTTATTATTGTACCTTGATACGAACTTAGAGATAATCATAGATAACAAAACCATTAAAATAGGGATTGCTTGTGTGTGCAAGAATCTCATAATAGATCGTGTGACTGAAGCTCTGGTGACATCATCTATCTCTGGACAGTGATCTTTGTGCTGAGATAGGCACTTATGAAAATTTTATACAAAAGTTGCATATATCAATGGCACTTTTAAGAGCATTAAGCGCTATTTTGGTTTTGTGGACATGGTTGAATTATGGATTAGTTTCATGTTGAGGCTTTTAGGCTTGACTGTTAGCTGGTTGGTCTATCTATTTCATTTGTATTGTAACCTTATCATGTCGGTTGCTTTAGGTATACTTCAAAGCTCTCAGATCAAGAAATCAAAAAGTTGGTGTTCTCATAATAATTTCTCTCTTTTGCTTTACTTGATAAAATCATTGTCAAAAGGGGAGTAAAACTTAGGGGGAGAAAACTTGCAATCAAATTCTGGGGGAGAATTTTTTTATTAGTGCTTTTTTAATTGTGTTGCCAATGTGTTTATCAAGGGGGAGATTGTGAGATCATGTGTATAATCATTGATATGTGATGAACAAATTGGATTGATATTGATATGTGATGAACAAATTGGATTGATATATTGATATGTGATGAGCAAATTGGTTTTGATTGGTTTGAGTGGTCGGGCACTTTGGTTGAGTGGTCAGGCACTCTGCTCGAGAGTCTGCACTCAGCACGTAGCACTCGGAAAAATTCAGCACTCAGAATTTTGGATCACTCGGATTTTTTATGTTCGAGTTGGATCATATGCTTTAAATTGTATATTCAATAAATACACCATATTTATAATTGATTATATTGATTGAGTCAAATTAGAAAGAACTTATATTCGGGAAAAGGGTTTCTTGGTTTGTTCATGTGCAGGCATTGCTTGAGGGTGAGTCGTGGCCGATGACGGGATTGAAGCTAGGCTTAGGGAGGAGCTGAGGTTTAGAATGATCAAGGAAGTCATGTGGAACGCTCGGGCTAGAGGATGCTACACATGAAGATAAGGTTTCCATATGGCGTACGCAGGATGTGTGCGAATATAGAAAAGAGGCAAATTTGGAAGGAGTGTTAGGATTTAAGATCTAGTAAGAGATAAGGATTCCTAAGTGGATTAGGACTCCGGAGGTTGTTAATTTCATGGCTCATGATGGCAGCCATGGTGATGAGGACATCACTCCTACAAATATAGATGACATCCCTTCGATTGCAATCCAAGGACCAATAACTCGAGCTAGAGCAAGACAATTGAATCTCTAGGTGAACTCGTTCCTCAGAATGTCTTTATATAATTTTGAGAATAGATTACTACCTAATGATTTTATTATTCTTAGGAATATTGGAGAGGACCAGGAGGTACATGGAGGGTGGCAAGAAGGCGGAGAAGACCAGCAAGGACATCCAAGTCGAGTTGGAAGTCCAACCCAACTCTAGCTCGAGTCTAACTCGGATTCCAGGAGCAGCATGCACTAAAATCATCGCCCAGGCCGTATACGAATTCCGTTTTTAACGTTCCACCTATGCACGGAAAGCTAACTTCAGCACCTTTCTAGTGGCACTGATTTCACATCAAAACTCCTTCTGGATCAACAGGAATTGTCAAAACAAGTTGGCATCCAGAATCTGTTAGCATGCTATTTTCTGAGTTATTGGACCTTTAGGCCGTTTATCCAGTTGAGCTCATTAGAGGTACGTCCGAAACTACTATATAAGTTATTTATACAGTCGTCTAGGCTTTTTAGGTTTATTTTACATGTTGCTTTGATAGCCGCCGCCTCGCCGGTTTTATAAGTGAACCCCACTTCGTAGATTCCAATAGAATTTCAGTTCGATTGCGTTTTCTACGTTCTTGCTTGTGTTCTTCGATTCGCAGGCAAGGATTAGCCTTTGTGGTGAGGTCAATCAGGCTATGCTTGGTTGATAACTAGAGGAGAAGTGGTGCTGTGATTGCAGAGGTTCGGTCTCATGGATCGGAAGTCGGATCGTGTGTGTCGCGTCTCCACCAATCGTTGTTTATCCTCCACTTGACGGAAGATCGGGCAGCCGCCCTGCATCAGTTGGTATCAGATCTTGGTTTACCATCGGGTTCTTGTAGCTTAGATTAGATTGATTTCATATTTATCCTACAGTCCACAAAAAAGCCACAAAAAAATTGGTAGTCATAGGTTTTCCCCTACCCGAGATCATCCCTAGCCTTTGCACGTTTCAGTTTCAAAGTCCGTAGTGTTGAGGTTGTGTCCTAGATCAAGTCTGGTTGCCGGTTAGTATTGTGATCTCCTTGCCCCTCCATCATCAAATCCTAGTCGGTTTGCAACTTTGAGCAAACCAGAGTCCACATAAAACCCTATTTCGGACCCCTCCAGTAAAACAGCCATAACTTTTGCATACGGACTCAGAATCAGGCAAATAAGTACATTCTAGAGATCTACAGAAAAAGTTACATCCGGTTCGGTGATTTTATTTTCCTAGTCGGACCCCTCTAGTAAAACAGCCATAACTTTTGCATACGGACTCTGAATCAGGCAAATAAGTACATTCCGGAGATCTACAGAAAAAGTTACATCCGGGTTCAGTGATTTTATTTTTCCCAAATTTGGCCTGGAAGATTGAGTGTCCAGGGCCCGAAGTTTTTCTGCACTAACCCTATAGCGTCTTCTCCTTTGTCGATAGGTCACTTCCAACACTGCAATCATCAAAAGGCTTTCTAGCTTGTCTTCTTTGTGCTCCTAGTCAACCAAAAAATAGAGAAGTGCCAAAAAAAGTTCAAAAAAAGAAACTAAAAAAACAGAGAAATTATCAAAAAAAAATAGAGGAGCACTTAGAGATAGCTAGGAAGATATTAGTGCTAAGTGGTGCTGTTTTTGGGTGCTGTTTTGTGCTGAATCTATCCAACCATAAGTCATCCTTTGAGTCTTAACCACTCTTTCTTATAAGCCTTGCTGCATAGGGATCACATTCAAACCAGCAATTAGTACGAGTACTCTGGACACTTATTTAATATTACTATCTGTTTCTAAATCGTGTTCCACTATAGAAATAATTTGTGTTTAACCTCCTATACTCCACATATATACTTCTGATCAGTGCATCTTGGGTCCTTGCAATCGTTGTGCCACTACCTCTTGAAGTCACCGACCAGTCAAGAATTATGCCATAGCCAAGATTGTGCCATCCACTGTCCTGCGATGGTAAGATCCTTGTAAAATCATGGTAAGACACTTGAGTATGAGCGACACCACTTTCCACTACCTACTAGTTGATAAGGCTAATATTTTTTCTCTAGTGTTTTTTTTCTACTAACCATGGAAGAAAGCTCGAAGGACTTAGCGGATTTCGAAGATTGTGTCACCAAAACACAACTTGGAGAAGCTATGGCAAGACAAGATAGGATGTTTGACCGACTCATGAGCTGCCTAGATGACATGTAGGAAAACATGCAAACTTCACTCGGAGACTAGAAGCATTGGAGGCCAATCCTTAGCCTCGAAGGGATAACGTTGACCAAGGGGATGATGGAGACGTGGTGTACGATGACAATGGGGGAATAAATCGCCAAGCCACCCGGGATCAACGCCTTCGACAACGTCAGCGACCCAACCGAGCAGATATGGGAGGTAATGTCAACAACATTCGAGGTAATGATGACCCTTATGCTAAAGTTAAGTTTACTATTCCATCCTTTCATGGTGAATATGACGCTGAAAAGTACCTAGATTGGGAGATGACCATGGAGCAAAAATTTAACGTGCATCTAGTTCCTAACCACCATAGGGTTAGACAAGCAACTAGTGAGTTTAAAGATTTTGCTATAATTTGGTGGGGTGAGGTAGGTCATACTCGATTGTAACCTGATACATTGGAAAAATTAAAAGAAGCTATGCGAGATAGATTTGTTCCTCCTTTGTATCAATGTGAATTGCGTAAGAAACTACAACGCTTGGATCAAGGTAACATGTCTGTGCAGGAATATTATGCAGAGCTTCAGAAGGGCATGATTCGTTGTGGTGTTGTTGAGGACACCGAGGACAAGATTGCTCGCTTCTACGGTGAACTGAGGCATGAGATTCAGGACATCTTTGATTACAAGGAATATGATACTGTTAACCGCTTGTTTTAGCTTGCTATGCTTGCAGAGAAGGAGTTCCAGGGGCAATCACACAAGGCCGGAACTTCCTACCAGCAACGTGGGATGATCACACCAGCACCGGCCAAGCATCCCTCTTCTTCAAGCATTTGCCCTGTGTCTATGCCTACTTCGGCACCTACCCCACCACCAGCAAGCATGCAGCCTTCTACTTCTACGCGAGCTGATGATGCAGGTAAAAAGTCATCACAGATCCCCACAAAAAATTCTTCATCTGCAGCCATAAGACACACTTCGAGCATTCAATGTCATCATTGCCATGGGATTGGTCACATGAAGAGGGACTGCCCAAGCCAGTAGGCATACATTGCATCAGAAGATGGAGGCTACATCAGTACTTCTAACATAGAGGATGACATGGCCATTGTTGACACCGACACTGACGATGATGAAGATGGCCAAGTGTTTGGCTATGATGATACTATGACCTATAGGAGTGTCATTATCCAGCAGGTTCTCAGTGCCAAGGTGGATCAAGCAGACAAACAGCAACGACACAACGTGTTTTAGATCTTCCTCGTCATCAAAACAAGCGTGCTCGCGTTATCATTGATGGAGGAAGCTGCAACAATTTGGTAAGCTCGGATTTGGTCAATAAGCTTGGCTTGAGCACACGACCGTATCCACATCCATACCATCTCTAGTGGCTGAATGATTTCGATAAGGCTAAAGTGACACAAACAGCCCGCATACAATTTTTCATTGGTACATATTCAGATTCTGTTGATTGTGATGTGGTTCCAATGCAAGCTTGTTCTCTTTTATTTGGTAGGCCTTGGGAGTATGATAATGATGCAATTCCCCATGGTAGAAGTAATAAATACACTCTTATGCATAAAAGAACAAAAGTTACTTTGCTACCTTTAACTCCTAATGAAATTATTAGAGCTGATAGGGAGAAAGCAGCCAATGAGAGTAAACATAACAATTTTAAACCTAAAAATTAGCAAGTACTAAAATTAAAAGATGCTGTTATACTTGCAACTAGAGCTGATCTTGCTGAGATAAGTGATGATGATGTGTGCTACGCACTAGTTTGTAAGGATGCTCTCTCTTCCGTTGATGATTTAGCTCCTACTTTGCCTCCTACTGTCACTAACCTTTTGCAGGAGTTTCGAGATGTTTTTCCCCAGACATTCCTCCAGAACTGCCACCCATTCGAGGGATAGAACATCAGATCGACTTGATTCCTAGAGCAAGTTTGCCAAACAGAGCATTCTATCGAACTAACCCCGAGGAGACTACGGAGATTCAATGCCAAGTCCAAGACCTCTTGGACCGTGGGTATGTACGTGAGAGCCTTAGTCCTTGTGCTGTCCCTGTTATTTTGGTACCTAAAAAAGATGGATCATGAAGCATGTGTGTTGATTGTAGAGCCATTAACAATATAACCATTAGATATCGTCATCCAATTCCTCGATTAGATGATATGCTTCATGAATTAAATGGTTCTATTGTGTTCTCTAAAATAGACTTGCGTAGTGGATACTACCAAATCAGAGTGAAATTGGGTGATGAATGAAAGACCGTGTTTAAAACTAAATTTAGCTTGTATGAGTGGTTAGTCATGCCTTTTGGATTAACCAATGCACCTAGTACATTTATGCGACTCATGAATAAAGTTTTGTGTGCCTTCATTGGTAGATTTATGGTGGTTTACTTTGATGATATATTGATTTACAATAAGTCATTACCTGATCATCTTGATCGCCTACGTGCTATTTTTATTGCTTTGCGTGATGCACGTTTATTTGGTAATCTCAAAAAGTGCGCCTTTTGCACCGAACGGGTTTCGTTTCTTGGATATGTTGTGACTCCGCGGGGAATTGAGGTCGATGATGCCAAGGTGCAAGCGATACAGAGTTGGCCAACACCTACAATAGTGTCACAAGTGCGGAGTTTTCATGGACTTGATGGATTTTATCGTCGCTTTGTGAAAGATTTCAGCACCATCGCTACTCCATTGAATGAGTTAACCAAGAAGGGAGTTGTGTTCTATTAGGGGGAGTAACAGGAGACATCATGTAATCTTTAAAAAAAAGCTTACTCACGCACCATTGCTACAACTTCTTGATTTCGGTAAGACTTTTGAATTAGAATGTGATGCTAGTGGCGTAGGCATTGGTGGCGTATTGATGCAAGAAGGTAAACCTATTGCTTACTTTAGTGAAAAGTTAAATGGGCCTATTCTTAATTATTTCACTTATGATAAGGATTGTATGTTCTTGTTCATTCTTTAGAAACATGGCAGCATTATTTATGGCCCAAGGAATTTGTCATTCATTCTGATCACGAATCACTTAAGCATATTCGTAGTCAAAGTAAATTCAATCGGAGACATGCTAAGTGGGTCGAATTTATAGAATCTTTTTCTTATGTCATCAAACACAAAAAAGGGAAAGACAATGTAATAGCTGATGCTTTATCTAGACGGTATACCATGTTATCTCAGCTTGATTATCGTATTTTTAGACTTGAATCGATAAAAGAACAATATGCGCTTAATGCTGATTTTAAAGATGTTCTTATGCATTGTAAACAAGGGAGTACATGGAATAAATTTATACTGAATGATGGATTCTTGTTTCACGCTAACCGCCTATGCAATCCTATTGGATATGTTCGTCTTTTGTTGTTGCAGGAAGCACATGGAGGAGAATTGATGGGTCATTTTGGTGCCTAGAAAACAGAGGATGTTTTGTCCAAACATTTCTTTTGGCCAAAGATGAGGCGAGATGTAGAACGGTTCGTGGCTCACTGCACCACATGCCAAAAGGATAAGTCAAGGTTAAATCCACATGATCTGTATATGCCTCTTCCTATTCCTTCCATACCATGGGCAGACATCTCTATGGACTTTGTTTTAGGACTGCCTAGAACAAAGAAGGGAGCGGATAGCATTTTTGTTGTGGTAGATTGATTTTCTAAGATGGCACATTTCATGCCATGTCATAAAAGTGATGGTGCTGTTTATATTGCTAATCTTTTCTTCAAGAAAATTGTGTGCTTGCATGGTATGCCTTCTACTATTGTTTCAGATCGCGATGCTGAATTTTTGAGTCACTTCTAGCACACACTTTGGAATAAGTTGGGAACCAAGTTGCTGTTTTCTACAACTTGTCATCCACAAACCGATGGACAAACTGTGGTAGTGAATAAAACTTTATCTACAATGTTGAGAGCAATTTTGAAGATAAATTTAAAGATGTGAGAGAAGTGCTTACCACACGTTGAGTTCGAATATAACCGGGCAGAACACTCCACCACCAAGGTAAGTCCATTCAAGGTAGTGTATGGATTTAACCCCCACGCTCCTATTGATCTTTTACCTTTACCTGCTAGTAGGAGAACTCATAAAGATGCTAAAGAGCGTGCTAAATTTATTCTGAAATTACATGAATCCACTAAGGCAAACATTGAAAAAAATGAATGAAAGGTATAGAATTAAAGGTAGTAAAGGTAGAAGGGAAGTTTCTTTTGAAACCAAATGATTTAGTGTGGTTACATCTCAAGAAAGATAGTTTCCCAGAGTTAAGAAAGACTAAGTTAATGCCATGAGCTGCTGGACCTTTTAAAATAATTGAGAAGATTAATAACAATGAATATAAACTTGACTTGCCTCCTGAGTTGGGAGTTAGCCCCACATTTAACATTGCAGATTTGAAGCTATACGTGGGGAAAGAAGATGAGCTTGAGTTGAGGACGACTCCTTTTCAAGAGAGGGAGGATGATGAGGACATCACACTCCTATAGATACAGGCGATATCCCTTCGATTGCAATCTAAGGATCAATAACTCGAGCTCAAGCAAGACAATGGAATCTTCAAGTGAGCTCGTTCCTCAGTACCTCTTTATATAATTTTGAGAATAGATTACTACCTAATGATTTTATTATGCTTAGGAATATTGGAGAGTACCAGGAGGTACATGGAGGGAGGCAAGAAGGCAGAGAAGACCAGCAAGGACTACCACCTATGCACGGAATGCTAACTTCAGCACCTTTCCAATGGCACCGGTTTCACGTCAAAACTCCTTCCAGATCAACAGGAATTGTCGAAATAAGTTGGCATCTAGAATCTTTCAGCATGCTGTTTTCTGCGTTATTGGGTCTTTAGGCCGTTTATCCAGTTGAGCCCATTAGGGGTGCATCCGAAACTACTATATAAGTTATTTCTACAGCCGTCTAGGGTTTTTGGGTTTATTTTACACGTTGCTTTGATAGCCCCCGCTTCACCGGTTTTGTATGTGAACCCCACTTCGCAGATTCCAATAGAACTTTGCCAGTTTTACCTGTTGCATTTTCTGTGTTCTTGCTTGTGTTCTTTGATTCGTAGGCAACAATTAGCCTTCGTGGCGAGGTCAATCAGGCTGTGCTTGGTTGATAACTAGAGAAGAAGTATTGTTGTAATTGCAGTGGTGCAATCTCACAGATCAGAAGCCAAATCGTGTGTGTCACATCTCTACCAATCATTGTTTATCCTCCACCTGATGGAACATCGGGCACCCTGTCCTCCATCACATGGCCCACAAGTGGGGTATATAAATAGACTAGAGGGGAGAGCAAAATTAAGAGACCGATCAAGAGAGAAAAATTAGGGTTTAGCCTTTTATTCTTCCATCTAGGTTTTGGGACGTGGATTTGGTGAGGGATGTTGTGGATGCACCTTATAAACACTCTTATACAATAAAGATTGATCTTCAAGCATTAAGGAGTGTGGTATCGCATTCTTTCTTCATAACGTTTATTGGTTTGCATCGTTTTGGCTTAATCTGTGATTTCAATTTAACTTGCGATTTAATTTAAATTGATTCATCCAAAACCTTGCTAGGATATTAAGAAAGAGATCTAGAAAGTTTCATTAGTTAATTCCTTGTATTTTAGGAGTAATAAAGATTTTAGTTTTTAGATCGGATTAGTTCTGTTTTACATTATAGCAAATTCAGAGGATCATAACTTTTGATTGGGAACTCAGATTTGAGTTAAATCCATCGGGAATGATTCGTATTGAAGTCTAGTTTCTCCTGTTAAAATTTCAAATTAATCTAAGTTATGGATCTAAAGTTACGTACATTTTACCGTTACTCTATTAGGCTATTTTCAGTGGTCGGGAATTTTTTTGTGGACGGGAAATTTCAGACTGGTCGATAATTTCCAGACTGGTTGGCAATTTTTAGACTGCTTGGAAATTAGTTTTCTGATTTTTTTAGTTATCAAATTTGGGGTATTGCAACCATTCACTCCCTCTGGTTGCCGTGGTTAGTGTGTTTCGATCTTACACAAGCTTACAAAGCTATGAGCTTAAGCGATGAAAGCATAAAAGCATGCCTCTGGGGTGCATCGCCCCCCTATATAGTCAAAGGGTGAGCCCAACAACCTAGGACTCTATCTTAGGTTGGTTTCTCATATGTCTTACATACCGACCCTGGGTGCTTATTACCTAATTACAAAGATTCTAGTATAAATATATATCTTTATACCAGATATAGAGTTCGACTATCAGATAAGGATCTGATATTCCTTATCGGAACTGAACCCCTCTTCATGGGCCATACTAGACTCTAATGCTGGGTTTGGCCTGCTCTCGGTCTGGGCTGATAAGCCCATTGCGGGATACCCAAGGGTCATATCCCCGATAGGTTCTTAAGTTCTTTAGTAGTACTTAGCCATATGCATGTGAATGTGGCTAAAATAATAAAGATGCCGGTTTATAGTACGTAATACGTATATATGTATACATGTATCTAGTCATGTTGTACGTGATTATATGTATATAGGTATGTGGTCATAATCCTATAAGGATGGGCAATTGTAATGTAGGGATGAATTGTCATCTTTATTTAACAATTGATCATCGTGACTCATATTAATTAAGATGCATATCATGTGTATTACTGTATGTAGTGTAGATCTATTTCTCTTATATTAGCTAGCTAGTATATATATATGTGGCTAATGTGCAATAGTACACACCAATACTTTGTGTTAAAATGTGCAGTATATTGGATGGTATATGATTATTGATCATTCGAAAAATAATGTATCAAAGAAAGTTATGTCCTAAGTTCCTACTGATTGAGGTATGATCATATGAAGAGCATCATAGTAGCCGGATGTGTTGAATCTTTCAAACTACAGTCTCTGATATATTAAAGTGCAAGGCAATGACTTTTTTGAAAAAACGCAGTCAAATTTTGAATAAAATTCCATGCAAATCTCAAACAATATGCAAATTTGACTAATATTTGACCAGGCTGGACCCACCAGATAGCCTCGGCCCCATCAACAGTGTTTGCAAGCTTTCAATTGTCCTAAGACCCAGGCAACAAGATGGACCCAACAGTCAGCCTCAGCCCCACGTGGCCATCACCATGGGTCCACAAACACACCAGGCTGGCTGTCCACAAATCCCCGCACCAGCATTCTCATCCCAGGCGACGGCGCCCACATCTGACCCTGTCGGCCGTCCCCAAATCCTGCCCCCTAGTTCGCTTCGACGGCATTGGCCCCTTATTCGGATGGCAACTTGTAGGAGCTCAGGTTCGTCTTGTACCTCACTGTTCGGAGGATTTGAGGACCGATTGCCATCATTGTCTCCTATTCCATATCGCGTGCGGCCACTGGATTACACACCGAAAGTACAATGCTGTTGTGGTTTGAAAGTAGCAAGGTGGATCTCATGGAGTGATGAAAATCAAGCGAGAAGGTACCATTCATGCTACAAAGCTCGGGTGACTACAATGATATTAATTCATGCCTTTGTGGGTTGGATCGTGGTCGGATGTGGCGTTAAGTTTGCTTTATTCTTGTGGATGCAAGGCTAGTGGATGCAGTTTCTGGGTGTGGCACTATACCGAGCCGACACCATTTCTAAAGCAAGTGCTGCTTGACTTGTGTGACACAGTTAGGATGCAAAGAAGGAAGAATGCGGAGCTCAAGTTATCTATCAATGAAGCAATGGCCGGCTGGCCGACCCCGCTGGCCGACCCTACCGCGCTGCCTCTACCTCCTCAATGCAGCCGCCGCCACGCTGCCTGTAGCCACGCCACCGTTGCTGCAGCGTTCCCCTCACCGGTGCGCCCGTTGCTGCCGCCGCCTCCTGCTTTGCCTCCCCTCGCCGGCCGTTGCCACTGCAGAGAGCCTGCCACCCCTTTTGCTGCTCCCTCTCTTCTTGCCAGCCTACTGCTTGTCCACCAGCCCCTGCACGCCAATCCACCATGTCGCCATTGCTCTCTCCTTTTCCGCCGGCCATGGCTATTGCCGCTGCAGCCACCACCATCGCCCCGCCATCGCTGCAACCAAAACAGAAAAGATCAGAGAGCTCACAGCTTTTATTCGTCTGTCTCATCGGTATTTCAATCTTCGATCCTGATCTAGCTGCTGCATCATCTTTCTCACCGCCCCTCGATGAGAACTCTCCTCCTCGTTGTTTCCATCAATCTATCGAATAGATGCAGTATATCCACTTTGTTCCAATCCGTTCATTATTCTATTTAGATTAGATCAATCATCATCCATTAATCTTGATCTTGATCTATCATTGCCATACCCGTTGTTCCGATCTAATCTTATAGCCATTGTACCTGTCCTATGCCTTGAACCCTATAGTCGGTTGTTAATACATGCCATTCCTTTGTTCCGCATCTAACCAACCTTGAAATTGAAACCTCCTAATCCTAGAACATGTGGTGCTCTCTTATTTTGTCATGTTCTGATCTAGAGGTTGAAGTTGCCACGAACCATCGTTCGCCTCCATTCATTCCTTGAACCGGAGTTCCCTTGTCATCGGCATTCATCTTGGTTGAACGCCGTTTCGTTTCTTTTTCCAAATCTAATCTATCATCCTTGGCTCAACTCAAGTTCAATCGTTCCATTCCATTCTATCCAAATGAACGTGTTCGTTCGGTGATCATAATCTAATGCGATCGTATATCGACCGTTTTATTTAATCCAAATGAATAATCCCGAGGTTATTTCTTTTATTCATGTACTCTCAGCTAGTCGTTCTTTTATCCTTTCCATTCAGTGCCGGTTGAGTTGATTATTCATACACATACTTGGGCTTTGATTGTTTAATCATATTCAACCTAACCTGATCCTTTGGTTGAGAATCCCCTTGATCATTCAACCTTTGCAATCTAAGTCATTCAACGATTGTCGTAAATCAATCGAACTCTTCTCCCTTTTCGTTCAGCAGTCTCCTAACCCGGTGGAATCCAATCGCTTGGTTAATTCAATTCTCTTCTCTTCAGTCCAATCATCGTCTTGTTCCAATCTCCTCTCAATCATTTCCTTTGATCTAAACCATGAAATATTCTAGTGAATATTTCATTCATTTCCTTTAGAAATTTTATCATTTCATGTGAATGAAATTAAACTTCTAAAATTTTATCTTTTACATCCTAATTCTGTTTCCATCCATTTAAGTTTAATAATTCCTCTTAATTAATATACAACCATGTAATGCTATTTTGTTATAATGTTTATTTGGTTTTTCTTAGCGTTTTTGTCTCGTTTTGCGTGCTCGTGTAGTTTTCGCTATCTTGAAGGATCCAAAAGTCTTCGTTCAAGCTTCATGAGGTTAAGCAAGAGTGCAAGGCAATTCACATATGTTCAAACCTTGATCATGTTGAACCTATGATTTAAACCTCTTTTACTTCAAAAGTTGCATTTATTTTGAGAATGATAAGGGGGGGTTGTAACCTACCTTTTGTATGTCATGTGTTGATTACCCTTATTCCTCGTACACCTTGGGATTAATCTTGACTAGTTAGAATCATATTATGGTCTAACTAGATTGTTAGGAATGCTTAGCCATGCCTAGAAACTAGAATCACATGAAAATAGCTCATTAATGCCACTTAATGATTACTGCTAGTTTAATTGTGCACGATGATAAATCGTGATTAGTTATTTGGTAATTCAACTAAAATCTTGTCTAAGGTGGGTTGTGAGTACATGGTTTTACTGGTTGTACTCATGACACTTAAGGACCAGTTCTCGAGCTACTGTTGCAATATCTTACAACACTTACCACAAGCCAGCATGGGTAATAGTGCGACCTATAGCTTTGTGAACTTAAGGGAAGCATCGAGACCACTGGTAGCCCTATACTCTTCATAGTATCTGCTATGCGGATTGGAGTGCCAGGTACGTCTATCTAGGGTTGGGATAGAATAGTAGCCTAGGGTGCGACGCTTAAGGAATCTAGGTGAAAGGGTCATATCACAGCCTTTTTCTGAGGTACCGTGGTGGTATTGAGGAGCATGGTGATATTTGTAGGGCTATGTCTTGTGGGTAAAGTTGTGCACATCTGATCATAGTAAAACTATTCGAATAGCTATGCCCCGGTTAAGAGCAAGCTACACAATGTTTTTTGTGATTAGTCCCACTGTTACTTAATTAAATTGATGTTTAATTCTGTTTAACCTTGTTAGCTCTGGTATAGGAGTGGTTTGGTTGGTTTCGGGCCTAATGACCCTAGGTAGGGTTATTCACTGAATGGTTAATATTGATTTAAGTTATTCAACTAATTAGAAAACTTTTAAAACTCTATTTCTTCTTTAAATGTTGCTTTTATGCAAAAGAACCCTATTATGCCTTTATTTGTCACCCCTATGCATTATTTACTTTATCCTTGGGTGACTTGTTGAGCATAAAACTGAGTCAATATCCACATCTTTAGCAGCCCACAAGATCAATTCACTGGGGACTAGGAAAAACATGGAGCACACAGCATAACCTAACTGTTAAGTTCCATGCTAGCCCGTTCATCTAAAATGTTGGCTGTTCATACACAAAAAGCCCGCAATTCAGCTATAAATTTTCAAAAGAGAAATGAGCAATGCAATGAATAATCATGATACACATGTAGGCTTTAGCATATGTCTATTTTGTGCTATCTTTGTTTTAAAATATAACAAATTTTAGTAGTTTAAAACTTGTCCTAAATGTAACAATATATACTTGTAAAATGTAACTTTTACCTTTAAATTATTGATATTACCTCTGGTCTTAATTACTCATTACTACATTCAACCGCTCTCTTTTGAGATGGCCCAGTCAAGTTGCCTGTGGAGTGGAGTCTTCGCTGCGTTGTTTAGGTGTTGTTTATTTAATAATTAGTGTTTTGAGGTTCCAATGCCACCTCTATAATAAAGTACTATATTATGTCATCGTGAACCAATTATGCTTTTGATTTCCAATAAATTATCTATTATATTCCTCGGCTGATTGCTGGATGAGGGTTCTTGCTACACAATAAATCGTTAGGAAATGGTTGGAATTTCTGGGCATAACAAATCGTTTGGTCACTGAAACATGTAAATGTCGTGCAATGATGGGAGTAAATTTCATCATATCCCGAGGCGATGCTTCTTTTCCCATGAGAAATGCTTCATTTCCCCTACATCACGCACATGGTAATCGCTATGTTAAGACCACCAGTCGCACCCCAATCCTTTCCTATATGCATTGCTAAACCCATTATAAACCCTAAACACGGCCGAAACCCCAAACGTGGTGATCACGACAGTGGTGGGTGGAACATGCTTCTAGAGGAGATCACCGGCCAACTCACGGAGACATCGCCCACCATATTCTGGCTCCCCATCACTCGAGCCATCATTGTAGCTGTGTTGTGTGCTATAGAAAAGCATGTCACCTCTTCTCGTTGAAGCCGATGGCGCTGTAGTAGCCAGTGTGGAGCTCTGAGTGGAGCAAGTCCACCTCATCGATGAGGCAAATGGAGGCCTTGGAGAAGGAGGGGTTCCTCCTAGCCCAAGCTTTGTTATCAAGGCGTGTGGCGGTGGGCAAGGAGTTCCTGACCCCAAAGACCGGTGAGCTCATCGTCTTCGAGCCCTTCCTCCTCTGTGGCCTCGGTGCCCCGGCACACCCTTTCCTCCATAGGCTCCTCAACTACTACAACATCTCCTTGGTCCATCTCACCCCGAACTCCGTCCTTGACCTCTCCATCTTCATCCACCTATGCGATGCGTATCTAGGGATCGACCCCCATTTCAACCTCTTTTGCCATTATTTCCAATTGAAGAGGAACAGGAATAAGGTCATCAGGGGTGCTAGAGTCTAGCTCCGGGATGAGAAGTCATGGGAGTACATCATAGTGTCACTGTCATCGTTGAACAAGGGCTAGCATAGCTAGTAGTTCTACATTGCGAACCACGAGCCAGCCCTATCGGAGGAAATTGACCACCTTCCGGCACCGTCTGAGCACTAGTCAGCCCTCTACCTTGACTCGAAGCAAGACCAGATGGTCGATCTAGCGGCAAGGGTGGCTAAACTGAATGGCCAGGGCCTGATGGGAGTAGTCGTCGCGGCAAGCTTCTTGTCATGGTGGGTGCTCCCGCTGAAGCATCAGGTCCATGCCGCCTTCAACTTCTCTAGGTGAGGGGATCTGAGCAGGGAGATCGAAGTGCTGTTGCAGAAGGATGAAGTTGAGAAGTTTCTCAACTAGTTCTTCAGTGGTCAGCATTCTTTATTGGAGTCGAGCTTCCCGAGGGCATACAGCCTACAGTGCCTACGTCCAGAGGTACTCTTCTAGAATTTTGCCTTGCTTTTGGTTTTCATTATGTCCGACCACCCACACGGTGTGATGCAATCAGTTGCAGCAAAACATGGTCTTCTGCTCACCGTCACCCCTCCCTGAGAAACCGATCAGGCCTGACCAGTGCCCTCCTATGGTGTTTGGGCAAGAATAGCCAGGGCAATCGGACGACCGGCCTATGGAGAAGAGGAAGGGGAAGAAGGTCACCGCCCCTAAGTTGAAGAAGCAAAAGAGGGCGGTCACCAGTAAGGGTGGACTCTCGATGATCAAGACCCGTCGGTTCATCATGTCAGAATCTAAGGAGTCAGACAACGCACCTGAGGACTTCGCTCCTCCACCGCTCCCATTACCAGCCCTGTCAGCGTTGAAGGGGCAACGCTCGGGTGGGCAACGAGCATGGAGTGCAACGTTTTGTCAAGGAGCATGGTAGGTGCTTTTATTTTCTCCATTGCCTTATCGATTTGCTTCGATTCTGACTTCATCTTTATCATCTTGTAGCGTGCCAATTGCTGACATCACCGAGGGCCCTGTGTCAGTCATGGTTGAGCTCCCAAGTATAGAGACAGCAGCTATCAAAGTGGGCCAACCGACATGGCCGGCTTTGAGCTTGTCAGGACCACCATCGAGGAGGAGGTGGCTCTACCGACCGCTGCTGATGGTTTAGGCGCTGCCAAGGACCCAATAGAGGGCTCTATTAGGGAACGTGGAGGCTATGCTACATAGCCAAAAAAATTCTACCACGTTCAACAGGATATCTTGCTAGAGAGAGACCATAGATCATTACCTCTAGCATACAGAGCAATAGAAAAAGTGTTGGAGCAGTGAGCCGATCCAACACACGCGTGCTAATGTGGTCAGGGAACCGATCAACAACGTGGTCGGGAGTCAACCGATTCAATCGGGAAGACTTCATCCACCTCCTATCCTTCAAGCCGATGATGATGTTGATCCAATCAGGGACATCGATGCTGATCAGCGAAGCAATAGAGCAATGCCTCTACTAGTATCCACACATCTAGGGGTGGAACATCGACCGATAGTGTACTAGCACTCAAGCAGTCGGCGAGGTGGTCGGGCTCGAGATGGGTGACAGCTAGGGTTTCGTGGTGGCTAACAGATTGGCACGCATGAAGTCATAGAAGCATAGCATT
>KE372223.1:1412434-1426686 GCA_000418225.1 Zizania latifolia
AGGACATCGCCTGCGCCAGCAGACCATCCGTGGCGGTCGTAGGAGGCTGAAGAGTGGGAACGGATAGACATGGCGACGGGATTGGGATGGGTGGATAGAACCTAGGGAGAACTAGGCTCTGATACCACTTGTTGGAGAAAAATGAAAAAAATCAGAACTGAATCAGAACTTGTGGACTGAAAAAACAGAACTGAACTTCTCTTCTTCTCATTCCAAAATAGCTGGTTGGGGGGTACATATAGGGTAGGAAACTTGCAGCTCAAGAAGCTCAAAAGCAAACTTGCAGCTCATGAAACTTCAGTCCAAGCTACTGAAAATAATTCTGCTAAAGCTGAAAAGCTGAAAGCTAAAGAAAAATGCTACTGACACAAGTAGCCCCACACAAACAGCCCTAATTAGCACAAGACTTATCCTATTAGTCTATTAGAAGAGACAATCAATGTGAGCTTTGAGAATCCTTCTGAAAATATTTTCTTGAATGTGAAGAACTCTGTGCTCTTCAAAGTTGTCCGGGCAATTAAGAATAATTTTAGATGCTTCGATGAGGTTGTCAATTGCACCGGTTTTTCTGCTCCATTTAGATAGGGCTCCTTTAAGAATTTTGAATTTCACTGCAATTCTTTGGATTGGATTTGGGAGGTTGAGCTCCCTGTTCCAGCTAGCCTTGACCACATCAAGGAAACCAGAGAGATTGGTCCAGAAATTTTTGAAGTGAAAGATCTTAGCTTTGGGGATTTTAGTGCCAATTTGATTAAGGCAGGGAACATGGTCCGAAATATGCCTTGGTAACGTGGTGAAGCTCGTGTTGGGGTAGGAGTTAATCCAATTTGCCGAGGAAAAACACCAATCAAGCTGAACTAGGAGAGGGGTAGTCTGCAAATTTCTCCAAGTGTATTTTCTTCCTTTGAGGGGAACTTCTAGGAGAACTAGAGAGCTAATCAGGCTGTTGAAGGTGGATAGATCGTTAAAGTTGCCTCCCTGTCTATTTCTGTTGTTGTAGTCTCTATAGAAGTTGAAGTCACCAGTGATCAATCAATCTTCATTGGGGGAAATAGGGAGATTAAGGAGCCATTGAATAAAAAGCTCACGATCAGGGCCATAGACAGCAGAGAGGGTCCAGATATTGCCATTGTGTTTAGACGTGAACCGCACCGTAGGTTGAAAGGGAGAAGAAATAACCGAGCCATCAAAATGGGAGCCATTCCAACCAACAAAATCCCCCAGAAGAGCCCCTAAAGGGGGAGAAGGAGAACTGGTCGAAACGCTTGGGGGCAAATTTCCTTATAAAAGAATGATCAAAAAACTCCCTCTTGGTTTCTTGAAGGCAGTAGATAGAAATGCCATTGTCAGACAGAATGTCACGGACAGCCCGACACTTATCAGATGAATTCAGGCCTCTAATATTCCAGTTTAGAATAAGCCACTTCGAGAGAGAGACATGATTATAGCAGGGAGGAGTAATCCAAATAGCTGCTCCAGAAAGGAGCCAGCACAAAGAAAACCAGCCAAAAGTGAAGGCTCTAGAATACATGACAAGATATAAGATAAGCACAGCAGCCTGAATAAAGTGCAGGAAATACGTAGATAAACCCAACCAGAGGGGCCACGAAGGGCCAGCCTGAATAGTAGCATTGTGCATTACAGCAAAAGGAGAAGCATAGTAAATGTAACCAAAGGGGGTGACCAGCAAGCATTTAACGTTGTGACGAGGGAGCAGGCTAAACATCCTGGAAGGTCTTCGTCAGGTCAGTTACTCCACTAGGAACCAGCTGGAGGGAGGTGTTGTCCTTGTCAAGGAGAATGTCGGTGGTGACCAGCTCTGGAGTAATGCCACAGAGGTGAGTGGCGGCGAACTGAATTTGTTGCACTGAGAGGTAGGTAGGTAGACCCATCCTTAATGGCTTCATTGAAATCAGCCAAACTTGGGCAAGAAGGCAGCTCCAACAAGGTGGCATCATTGTTGAGGCAAGCTTCAGAGTTGCTGACTGTGCTGGCAGGGCAGGATGGTTTGAAGCCCCCCAACCTGACTCTGATTCTGACACTGCAACGAAGACCTCGTTCAGAAATAGGAGTCTGGGACCTAGACTTGAGGGTCTTGGAGATGGTCATAGTTGGAGATAACTTAAGATGCCTCCTTTCATAAACAATTGAGATGGGACGCTTGGGGCGAGTCATGATCTGAGGAAGACACCCTGAGGGTTGCTTCAGTGAACCAACATGAATCTCAACCAGAGACAGGAGAATTGGCATGTTCGGGATGATCTTGCCGCCAGCTTGAGGATGAGACCAGTAGTCTTGGATGTTAAGGTTGACATGGCCCATTTGGGCCCATGTATATAGTAGACAGTAGTATCTGTGTAAGTATGTGTTGCTGCGTAGTTTCTGTTGCAGCCGACGATCGGACCCTCTGTTGTAGCCTGGACAATCGGACAGGTCCGATCGGACCCCTTCCTTTCTATTGTATTTGTATGTCTAAATCTTGCTGTGTAAAGACTTGATTACATATTGAAGATTATCTAAAGTAACATCGTCTCAGAGCAAACCTAGGGTCCGTCGTCGCCTCTGGTTTGTCACCGTCGCAGCCATCCACCATCGTCGCCCATCGCCGTCGCGGTCTCGGCGTTTCCCGTGTGCTACCACCGCGCGATCGTCCATTCCTGCCACACTCGTCGTGCGGTTCCCCTAGTCGTCGTCGCGCCAGTTCTGCTCCTGTCACACGGCCCCCCAGTTGTCGTCGCGTGCTAGATCCGTTCCCGCCGCGCCTCCTTGCGCGTTGCCGCCATGCCCTCGGCGCTTCTCACGCGTTGTGCTCGACGCGCTGGCACCGCATTCTCCGCTCCGTGCGTCCTCGCGAGTGCCCTTTGCACGTCGAGGCTATCCCCCTCTGTGTGCTGCTGTGGGCTCAGTTTCTGCTGCAAGTAAAGAATATCGGCAGTGCAATTGTGATTAAGTATTCCATTGGAAGTTGGCAGATTCAAGTATCTTCATCAATAATCTTCAGTCTGGCGGTAATATCTATTGATCTCTCAGAATGTCTCAGCCCAATACAATTGCTATTAGTATTACTCTTGATGGTCAAAATTTCAGGAATGGGCGTTCTCAGTAGAAACTTAGAAACTGTATTGAGAAGTCATGGTTTAGTTTTTCACTTGACTGATGATCCACCTTTAGATAGTGCAAGTACTGCTAAGGTTAGAAAATGGAAAAGTGATGGCTACCATTGTTAATAGTATCAAACAATCTATGATCATGAGCCCTGCCAAATTTAAAAAAGCCAAAGAAATATGGTCTTTTCTAAAGCAACGTTATGTTTAAGATAGTAGTGCTCTCTTACATACTCTCATGCAACAGATTCATGTAATTGAACAAAATAATATGACCATTGATGAGTATTATTCCGCTTTTGATCGCTTGATGGGCCCTCTAGTGTCCATGATATCTAAATGTAAAGTGGAGCAATATACAACCCAAACCTTCATAGAGAAATTTCTTACATATCGTTTTATTATGGGAGTACGCCCTGATTTTAAGTCTATTTGCACAAGATTGCTTCACACCTCTACAAATCTGACCATGGAACAAGTATTGTCTGATTTGATTGTTAAAGAAATTTGACTCAAGTCTTTGAATGTTCATCCTATGTTAGTGTCTTACAATATGTTGGCAATCCCTCAGAGGGCTAGTACATCTCAAGGCAGTGTTTCTGAGGTTTGTAAGCATTGTAAGAAGACTGGTCATCGTTCTGAAAATTGCTTTACTCGCTATCTAGATAAATTGACTGAGTATCGTGCTCGTCGAATGTCTCGTGGATGTGGTACATCTACCACTTCCAGAGATTCAGTATCTATCGCTACAGCTGCACCAGTCAATGTCTCTCAGTCCTCATGGGTTCTTGATTCAGGGGCTTCTTGTCATGTGACATTAGATCTGTCTCAGTTGGCTGATTGCAAGCCAGTTACTGATGGCGCCTCTGTTTAGATAGCTGATGGTACTTCTTGTCATATCAATCATCAGGGTTCTCTTTGCAATTCTCATTTCTCTATACCTAATGTTTCCTTCGTTTCTCAATTATCTATGAATCTTCTCTCCGTAGGTCAAGTCACTGACCATAATTGTTTTATTGGATTTGATGATTCATCATGTCTCATTTAGGATCGTTGCAGCGGGGCTGTGATTGGGACTGACCATCGCTGTAGAGGTATTCCTAGCCTCTATGTTTTGGACACCTTACGTCTTCTATCTTCTACCACTTCCACCGCCTATGTGTCTTCAACTGCTTTCACATCTTTTGCTAAGTGGCATCATCGTTTTGGACATCTATGTGGATCTCGTTTGTCTACTTTAATTAATGAAGGTTGTTTAGGTCATGTTCCTATTGAATCTAGCTTTTATTATAAGGGTTGTAAGCTTGGAAAACAGATCCAACTCCCTTATCCCTCTAGTACTTCACATTCTGCTAGACCTTTTGACCTTATTCATTCAGATGTTTGGGGACCTGCTCCTTTTGTTATAAAAAATGGTCATAAATATTATGTCATTTTCATTGATGATCACTCTCAATACACTTGGATTTATTTCATGAAACATCGCTCTCAATTGCACTCTATTTATCGGTCCTTTACTTGTATGGTTCATACTCAGTTTTCTACTCCCATCAAAAAATTTCGTTCTGATTCTAGCGGTGAGTTTTTATCTCATACTTTTCATCAGTTTCTGACCTCTAAGGGCACCCTTACATAACTCTCGTGCGTGTCCTAGGGCTCATGCTTAAAATGGTGTGACTGAACATAAACATCGTCATCTTATAGAGACAGCTCGCACACTTCTTATTGCATCCTTTGTCCCCTCTCATTTCTGGGGTGAAGCTATCTATTTCCACCGCTGTATATCTCATCAATCGTCAACCATCATCCAAACTTTCTAGCAAGTGTCTTGGTGAGATTCTTTTTGGCATAGCTCCCAACTATTACCATCTTCGAGTCTTTAGATGCAACTGCTATGTTTTGCTTGTCCCTCATGAGCGCACTAAATTGTCTGCTCAGTCTGTTGAGTGTGTTTGCTGGGATATAGTCCTGAACACAAGGGATATCGTTGTTATGATCCTTCTTGTCGCATCTGTATTTCTCGTGATGTTACCTTTATTGAGAATCGTCCTTTCTTTAGTAATCCTTCTACAAAGTCCTACTCTCTCCCACAGAGTCCACATTATTTTTACTCCCTACTATTTCCTTTAGTGATCGCACTCCTACTACTCAATCACCGTCAGTTCCTCTCACTTTTCTTGAGTTCCCTCATGTCCTTCCATTCCTCTTCCACCTAAACCACCTATCATCCACGTTTATACTCGTCGTTCCTCAACGCAGTCTCCTAACTCCACTCTTTCGGCCGATTCTGATACACCTAATACCTCTGATACTCATGATGTTTCTGGTTCCAATGAGACACACATTGTCTCTAACGAGTCTCCAATTGGTCCAAGTTACCATCTACGAGATCGGACCACTCTTAAGCTTCCTGACAGGTTGGTTCTTTCTTATGAGACAGCTATGTTTAATGAGACATCCACCTATCAGGAAGCCTCTAGTATTCTAGAATGGCAACATGCAATGTCAGAAGAACTTGATGCTCTTGACCGCACCAATACTTGAAATATTGTTCTATTACCACCTCATGCAGTGCCCATTACATGCAAGTGGGTGTTCAAGGTTAAGACCAAGTCAGAAGATTTTGTTGAGAGATATAAAGCTTGCCTTGTTGTCAGAGGGTTTCAGCAGACTCAAGGTTGTGATTATGATGAGACATTTGCTCATGTTGCTCACATGACCACTGTTCGTACCCTGATTGCCGTGGCTGCTAGCTGTTCTTGGACCATCTCTTATATGGATGTTCAAAATGCTTTTCTTCATGGTGATTTACATGAGACAGTTTATATACAGCCACCTCTAGGTGTTGATGTACCCTCTAGACATGTTTGTCGTCTTCGCCGGGCTTTATATGGTCTAAAACAAGCCCCCTCGTGCCTAGTTTGAGAGGTTTGCCTCGGTGATACATACTGCTGGTTTTGTTCCTAGTGATCATGATCTGGCCTTGTTTATTCATCTCTCTTCATGTGGACGTACATTACTTCTATATGTGGATGATATGTTGATCACAGGAGATGATGTTGAACATATTTCTAAAGTGAAGCAACAACTTCGTATAGAATTTCTGATGACTGATCTAGATCCCCTCAGTTATTTCTTAGGGATTCAAGTGCTGCACTCTACAAGAGGATATCATCTATCTCAATCAAAATATATACATGACCTTATTTCTCGTTCAGGTATTACTGATGATCGAACAGTTGCCACACCCATGGATCTTCACTTGCATCTTCGCCCCACTTATGGTACACCACTTGAGGATTCCTCTCGATATAGACACATTGTGGGAAGTTTGGTTTATCTCACTATTACTCGGCCTGATATTGCTCATGTCGTTCATATTTTAAGTCGGTTTGTGAGTGCTCCTACTTCTACTCATTTTGAACATTTACTTCGTGTGCTGCGATACTTAAAGAGGACATCATCTCAGAGCTTGTTTTATTCTCATGATAGTCCACTTAAGCTTAATGCTTATTCAAACTCTATTTGGGCAAGTGATCTAACAGGTTGTCGCTCTGTTACTAGATATTGCATTCTTCTTGGTTCTTCTCTTCTTGCTTGGAAGTTCAAGAAACAAACGGCAGTCTCTCGATCTAGCACAGAGGCAGAACTTCGTGCTCTTGCTACTACTATTTCTGAGATTGTGTGGCTACGATGGTTATTGACTGGTTTTGGGGTCTCTTATGATGATCCTACACCTCTTCTATGTAATAATACTGGAGCCATACAAATTGCTAGCAACCCTGTTGTCATGGTTTGGATCCATGACGGGATAAACACTGCCGAGAGGATAGCCGGACGGCGACGGCTGCTAGAGGTGAGAGATAGATTTAGGTTGGGGAGAAGAACATTGGGACAAGAGATTAGACTAATTCTTTCTTCATTGATTGATTCCTGATAAATACCGTCCTATTTATAGAGCCTACAAGACCTTATCTCTTTAACTAACTCTAATCTAATCTACTATTTTAAAGGAATAACTAATCTAATCCTAACTGCTACAGTACCCTCTTTTTGAGCAGCTCGTCCTCGAGCTGTAGGACAACCTCAAACCTAACTCGACGCCTAACATAAATAAGACTCAAGCCTTTTACATCTCAGCTTGCTACAATAGTTAGAATGAAAAAGACACCATATCTTGAAATTTGCAGGTCTAGGTGGTCCCCATTCCGATGCTCTCACAGAATGAAAAAGCCAAAACAGCAGCCATGCGTGAGGTAATGACTCGCCTGCAGATGATTTGGTCGGCTTAGATCCATCCTTTGCATTGTCATAGAGGCCGCCGTAGTTGTTGGATAGGAATGACACCCCTCTTCTTCTTGGAAAGCTACCACGCCAGTGCCTCTTGGATCTGACACGTCGCTTAGGTCACCAGAAAGATGGACGACAATGTGGCACGACGGCCACCAATGGAGACGACTGGTGTGCTATTGTAGCGACCGGCGTTGTCGTTACTATGTCCATCGTTGCATGTTCAGAACGCCTTTCCTCCACCTCTTTGTCTCGTGCATCGCCTCTTTCGCCGCGTGTTTCGCCTGCAACACGTCCACCAACTCTTTCATGTCCTTCAACATCTTGATCATCTGCGAGATAAGTGTCGTGGCGCTGCTAGCCATGGGTGGCTGCTCCCACCGAATGTCCATCCAACAACAACCGTCGTAGATGGCGCGAGCGTGGAGGGTATTAAAAGCATGCTCCTCATCTGCTCGAGATCAGAATGAGATAGAGACCTCCACACACGCTCTCATCTAGTGCATGTAGACCTCATCTGCCCCATACGCATCGAACACTTGATGGAGTACATCCTCGTTCACCGAGTAGAGCAGATTGATCACTTTGACACGAAGAGTTTGCTCGAAATTGGAAACCATGGTGAGTGGCTCTGATACCATGTTGTAATGGTTTAGACCCATGACGGGATAAACACTGCCGAGAGGATAGCCGAACGGCGACGGCTACTGGGATGAGAGGTGGACTTAGATTGGAAAGAACATTGGGACAAGAGATTAGACTAATTCTTTCTTGATTGATTGATTGATTCCTGATAAATACTACTCTATTTATAGAGCCTACAAGACATTATCTCTTTAACTAACTCTAATCTAATCTACTATTTTAAAGGAATAAATAATCTAATCCTAACTGCAACAGTACCCACGCATATTGTTCATGCTACAAAACCCACGTGATGCTGTTCACATGGCTAGAACTAGGCTGGCAGCCCTGGCCCACAACCCATGACACATGTGAAGCATGAACTTATCAAACATATTTGAGTTGATACCTCCTTTACTCGGTCTCATTGTCATCAGAAAACTATTGCTCTTCCGTATGTACCATCTGAGTTACAAGTTGTAGATTTATTCACTAAAGCTCAAACTCAAGCACAGCATCGACTTCATTTACTCAAACTCAATGTGTCAGCTCCACCTTAAGTTTGAGGGGGGTGTTAAGGTTGATATGGCCCATTTGGGCCCATGTATATAGTAGATAGTAGTATCTGTGCAAATATGTTTTGTTGTGTAGTTTCTATTGTAGCCTGGACGATCGGACAGGTCCGATCGAACCCTCTGTTGCAGCCTGGACGATCGGACCCCTTCCTTTCTGTTGTATTTGTATGTCTGGATCTTGCTGCGTAAATACTTGATCGCATATTGAAGATTATCTAAAGTAACATTGGAAAGCCTTAAAGAGACTATCCGAAAGAAAGCTAGAAAAAGCTTCAGAGCTAGCAAGCTTGTCTCTTGAGGGGGATAGGCAAATGTCAACAGTGATGCAGTTCTGGGCAGTGTTGAGCCAAGCTTCGTTTGTTCAACCCATTGGTTGGTCCTGTGGCTGGTGAGCTTGGTGGAAGTTGTTGTGATGCCTCGCCATCTGCTGGTCAGCCTAGTGCTAAACCCAGTCCAGTTCACCAGAGAAAACCGGGCCCTCATAGGGGTGCGGTTTGCCATTGAAGGGCGGAGGTTTGAGCATAATGCTGCGAGGGATGTCGATCATGTCTTCAAAGAGGACCTTGACCAACACCCTGGAGAAGTTGGGATCGTTTGCATGCCAATACAACAGCTTGCCAAAAGGGGCACAGACTTGGTGGAGGAAGTTGAGCTCTTTGAAGTCTAAGGGAAACCCTAAGAACATGAGCCAACCAACTCTAGCAAAAGGGGAGAGCCTTAGGTTGATACCTTCATCATGTTTGACGAATCGGATGAGGCGTCGCTCGACCTAGTGGGGGCTAGAGGAAATGAGCCAGTCACGTCACACACATCACCAAGCTTGAAGATGCCCACCCCGAGAGGATGAAGGCTGTAGCGGACGACGTGCTTGTGGAACTCATTGACGATCTTGTGACGGATGAGGTGAAGAAGCTATGGGTGTTCAACTTCATCAAGGTCTTCATCGCACTCGGCGATCATCATATCTTCGTGCCGCCAAACATGGAGACCTAAGACCATCGAGACGCTCTGGCAGCAACGAAGGTGGCCGCCGTCAAGGAGAGGAAGACCGCGGGGCATAAAAGGAAAAGGGTTAACAGGGAAGTTGGCCATGGTTAGGGTTGGGGATTGTTTGGTTGTCCGCGAGACTGGTGAGGGTGGTGTTGGGGAGGAAGAAGGGGAACAGCACGCAATGCACAGGGCGAGCGATACAACTTCCAAGGCAGGTGACAGAGTGGAGGTAGTGGGGGTGGCAAAGGAAATTTTCTCGGGAGTCCATGAGACTTTTGAGAGATGTTTTTTCCACAGGCAACGGATGACTAAGTGGACATAGTGGAAGCAAAAGGAGCAGCGAGGGGGTTATTGCAAATTTGAGCAGAGTGACCCAGCTGGAGACAATTAAGACAAGGCAGCGAAGCAAGGATTCCGGCGCTCTCCACAATGCCAGAGTGACCTTTAGGAAGGATCCTCAAATCAGCTTTTAGTCTATAGAAAATCTTGTGCCTAGGGATAAGAGCTTCTCTTTCAGCAACGACTAGCCAAGGTGGAGCAAGGGGAGGCGCCAGACTTGAAACAGTATTCTCGGAATTTGAAACTGTAGCCCCCAGATTTGAAGCTTGTTTGGTGTAGCTCCCGAGGAGAGAGGGTAGCTTGTCGCGGCTGATCAGCAACTCACTGTGCTTGCTACAGGGGGCATCCGGCTTCAGGCGACGAACTTGGCAAGAGATGCTGCCTACCATGAAAGAATCTGGAGAACTTGAGGAGCTTGACGAACTAGAGGGGGGCTCCTGAATGGAAAAACAATCAGCTTGTCATTGAGAGAAACCTTTTTCTTGGGAGAGGATGAATGCTTCTACTTTCTACTCAGAACAGGGGTCCAACTTGCTTTAATTTCACGATCCCATTTAGATTTTTTGGGATGGGATCGTCCCATCTCGTGTTTGATTACGAGGGATGGGGATGTCCCAATTTCGTGTTTGGTTGGTGGGTTGAGAAAAATAGAACTCCGTCCCGAAACCTCCGGCCCATCCCTGGAGCCTCCGCCCCGGAACCTTCAGCCCGCCCCGGAACCTCTGGCCCCGCCCCGGAGCCTCCGCGCGCAAAGTGGGACGAGCTCGTCCGCCCTTTTTTTTGGGACGAGCTCGTCCCGAATATTGGAGGAATATTCTCTGATTGGACGACTCCGTCCCACCTGACTCCGAACCAAACACCGTAAAAAACAGAACCGTCCTATCCCATCCCACCTCATCCCTGGAACCAAACGCCACCTTAGAAACCCTGTTGGCACCGCCATCCCTCTAGAGATGAAAATAAACATCAAAGCTGTTGGTGATGATTCTTTTAATATTATAGATCATGAAACCCACTCGTTTAGAGGCCATAGAAAACTGAAAATGCCTGTCACACTGATATTGAACATGAAAACCTGTTGGGGAGCCACCCAGACAAGCATGAAGAGCCATGCTAACAGAACTTTCTGAGTCGAAAAGTATATCGACGAAAAACCGCAAGCATGAAGAAAGACCCCATTTGAGAAGATGAAGGGTGATGGACTGGGTAGGGCAGCTTGGATAAGACCAACTTCTGGAAGCTTTGCCCAATGGAGAAATCCCAAGAAGAAACCAGATCTTTGAGAGCAGCATCTTGGTCAAGCTCCAACAGTGAGAGAGCAGGACCAGCCATTCAAAAAACTCAAAAGGGAAAGAAACTTGAGGCGAGGGGGAAAGACAATCCAAGGGAGAGAGGAACAGGAGGAAGGAGCAGGGAAGAGAGGGGAAGGAAGGGGAGCAAACCAGATTAGGGAGAGAGCCGCCATGGAGAGATCACCGGCGGGGAGGGGGGAGGGCGGAGGCTTGGGGGGAGAGCGGGAGCCATCGAACTATCATATGTAAAATTCTGAGTATTAATGATGAGCCCGATCTAACAAGAGTGATTAATAGGAGAGAGTTCACGGCATGGATCCATTTCAAGAAGAATATAGCAGCAATTTTACGGAAAATACAACATCCAGCATAGACTTAAACATGCAAGTAAAAAAAGCAGAATGTTTGCTAGCCATATGTCCAAAAAGTTGATGCATAGTTCATGTACCTGAAATTTAGTATGGAAAACATCATGTATGTCTGAAAATATTACATCCCACATTAGAAGGCCAAAGATAGTCATCCAAATGCCACCTTCTGAATGGGTACCTTGCCAACCCCCTCCTTCGTCAGCATAATATTGAAGAGCTAACTGCTCTACCCCACAAAGTTCACCATCATATCCATAAAACACATTCTTTGCTCCAGTTTCACAATTTAATGGTCTTCCTTCTATGTTCACCTGATAATCAATGAAGGGTCACAAGTATATTTAGCAGGCCTATACAGCCTTGATACAATATTTCTTTCTCTTTTTTTTTTGAAAAATGCAGCCTTGATGCAACAGATCAGAAGGAAAGTTCTAATGTCCACACTGAGGAGAATCAGGTGATATATACCTCTTTTATATTTCTCTTGATAATATTAGCATAACTAGGAACTTTCCAGCGCCGTGGAGGTTTGCTTAAACGCAGTACTCTCCTTTGCAGTGCAATCTTTGAACCAGCACGGACCCATGGATCAATTACCCCTGCTTCGGCTATTGAAAGGCTCTCATTTGGACGATCCATGTGCTCCAAATCAACAGATAGCCTCAGAGTCCAATATCCTCGCCGTCTATCAGTGGCAACTGTAGTAAGTAGACTCTTTAGAATTCTTATTGCATCAGTATACCTGTAAAATATATTCAAAATGAAATGTGGTTCACCAAATTAAAAAAAAAATGGAAATACAGGAACACAGCATTCCATGGAAACAAACTAATGGACCATTATATTTAAAATTTCATGTAAGGAAGAAACTCATTATGCCAAGGCTTCAGGTCAATCAAAATTATATGAATTTAAAAATCCCATACATCTGAAGAGACTACTTTGAGTTTACCTATAATTTTCTCACAAGTTTTTTCCTTACCTACGGCCACGTTCGTAAACAGAGACACCTAACGTAAGTATCTTCGAATAGACCCAGGAAGCTGAAAAGCGTGAAAAGAACGATGGGGGAGGTTCAGCTATAGTTGCATTTTCTTCTTTTAGCGCAGGGTTTAGTCGATTCTCAGACAGTTCAATGCATCTTGTCATCATTTCCATGTTATTATTATCAAGTGATTCATCCATCACCTGTGCCACTTGAATAGCCTGAATGCAGTATAAGATAGTGAACACAACTGAGAAGCAGCAAGTTAAACTGTTTGGGGAGGAAAAAATGAAGGCGAAAAATCCACCTCTTCATATTGAAGTAGATCACTTCTTTCCCGAAAAACATGGTGAGAAATGGTGCAGGCATAGACTGGAAATCTCACCAGACCAAGATCCACTAACAGAAAGGATGAAAGGTCTTGATCACCATTTAGAAAAAAGAGCCTCTGCATAATTGAATAATTGACCACGATCATCATTAAATGGCAAAAGTAGCTTTGGATGAAATAATGATGTTGACATGATAAACATTATAACCATTATTTAAGCATTATAATTAATTGGTTAACATCCACCTGCACACGCCAGAGAAGTTCATCGGCTATATTAGAAATTATTATGCACGTTCCTGTCCATTTCAGAATCCGCTTTGGTAGAATTGTGCTGCATGTTCCAGGGGTGAATTTTCATATAAGGCCATGATACCCATAAATGCAACAAGCATAGAGCCTTTACCAGATTCTACTATCATATAAAGACAGCAGGGTGCTAAGAAGCTCATGCCGTCGAGTGCAGCTTGCATTATTCTGAAAGCAAAACAAAGGAAAGATCCATTGAGTAAACCAGCTGGTGGACAGATACAAGCTGAAAGCAAATGGTACACAGGAAATAACATTCTTCAATAATTTTATCATCCAATGGTGAAGCAGAGTGTGATGCATACTAGTGTCCATACAACCAGACCAGAGTATGATTGTACATCTCCAATGATCAAATTTTACAAATTCTTCATCTCCATCAATTAGATCAAGGGAACATATTTCTAGTTTCTACATATCTGCTTAAGTGCATTTCATGCTATTAATTACTGCAGCTATTTTGCTCCATGTTCACATTTCCTTTCAGGTTCAGATTTGAATTGTTGATTGTATTCTATTCTCACATACTATGTAACCCTCCTTAATGAGTACATCATTTTGCAGGTTATCATAATATCATTATCATGTTTGTGCTATGTTATTTTATTCAATAAATGCAACCATGTTTTGTCAGAAAAGTTTAATTGATGCAAAGATAGAACCATAGCATCACCACCAAGTTGGAATTGATCTGTTGCAAACTTGCAATACTAATTGTTAATTAATCAGCTCAACCAACAAGAAATCTCAAAATAGTGCATTCCGAAGTGGCCAAAGATGGTCAAATGGTGATTCTCCAAATTAAAATGCAAATGTTTGGACAGTGGTTAAATTTTGCCAAATATTATATCAAGCAATCAACTGGCCAAAAAGGATAGTGCACCAAATACGAATCTCATTTCACCAATCTTGGACATGAATATCTACTCACATGAAAACAGCAAAGTTATGCATTGGATAAAAAATATTAAAAACAATATTGAAAACCTTTTGGAGCTCTTTTAGAATTTCTTTCATTTCAGGAACACTTAGCAGATCAATA
>KE372224.1:29769-42943 GCA_000418225.1 Zizania latifolia
AAGGGTACTGGAATACGAAAGGTTTTTCTGCAGATTTGCCCGTGATTTGACATTTGGCCTGACGAAGTTGTAATTTCGAAGCGTCACTGACACTCCGAAATTGGGGGACATGTGTTAACGGCAAAATTTGGTAAGGCCTAGGCCCAATGCAGTTTCGGCATAATTGAGGGAAATCAACAAGTCCGGTCAAAGCACGGTCAATGAAGCCCAACTGCAATACGCACGTGTGATCGGATAAGGATACGAAGAAGCCAATATAAAGGGAAGATAGATCTTGTTACAGAGATAAAGATAAGTCAGTTGCAGTCGTATCCATGTAGGACATCTGGACTATAAATATGTAACGTTTAGGCTTAGTTTAGAGGATGAAATCAATCAACAAAACAAACTCTCGGCGCATCGCCAAAACTTGCCACCGGCGAGTTCTTGCTCTCTCGCGGGGCTGCATCGCTCCGATCTCCGGCGAGAGGTAAGTTCTGCCAAACATGTATTGATTAATAGATCTAAGGCTTCATCGGTTAGGTCTGACATCTTAGTTTATGTATCAATCATGATGTATCAGATGCGTGGTTTAGATCAAATGTATTAATCTGAGGCTTCATCGTTTGATTTATTATGGCTTTACGACTGTCTTGGTTCGGTCCAATCTTGCGGCCATAGTGAAGAGTAATGCGGATACCGATCAGGTATACTGCAGCTAGATTCTATCGGAGTATAAGCTGATAGGTTATCTCTCTGTGTTTTATCGGCATTGGCGTCGGAATTGGGCAGTCCATATCGGCCTAGCGTTATTACGTCCTGCTTTTATGTCTCGATATCGGATCTGATACTAGTTGATTTTACGGGTCAGATGGTTCAGGCCGATAACTTTATCCTGATAGGTTACGCGGTAAATCTGTTCTTCATAATATGTCACGTCATTTCTACTATGTCATCATTGCAATACATTTAATGCCTTGGTGTACGTTAAGACCGTCGGCTCGATAGCCGATAGGCGTTACTGCTTATATTTTTTGTTTATCTTATCAGTTGCAGGATCAAACTGATTGGCACGCCACAAACCGCAAATTTAGGACCTGCACTAGAGTTAAGCAGATCTCTCAGGCCACGCGTGTGACCAAAAACTTCACCAACAGTCTGCCAAAGCAGAGTACCGGCGATTATCATTGCAAGTTAGGATAGATGTCGGACATCTATACGCAGAAGCTTTGGTTTGCTTAATAAGATTATCAAAGCAGTTTTGGACCTTACGGTATTAGGCTGGGGCCAGAGCATAGTGATGCTAACCCAATAAACAGGAGTCACATGGAGATGTGATTAGTAAGGTGTTGCTTACCTCATATCATTAATTTCTAGCAGTGATGTCAAAGCTCACTAGGAATTAGTGAAATGAGGATCCTGACCCACTATGTAATCGAGAGGGAGGTTTTGGTTTCTAAAAATATAGTGAGAGAATATTTTGTTAAATAGTTTAATGAAAGATTAACATAAACATAGGTGCTAAACTTTGCATATCTTATGTTGTAGATCATGTCAGCTTCTACCACGTCTAGTTCTTTTAATTTATGATCTATCATTGAGAAAATAAAACTTAATGGAACAAACTTTATGGATTAGTATAGAAATTTGAGAATTATTCTCAAACAAAAAAGAAAAGAGTATGTTCTTGAAAGTCCCTACCCTGATAACTTGCCTGATAATGCTACTGTGGCTGCATGATATGCTTACGAGAAGCACACTAATGATTCCCTTGATGTGAGCTATCTCATACTTGTCACAATGTCTTCTGAGCTTCAGAAGCAATATGAGAACACAGACGGTTACAATATTATTGTGGGTCTGCGTGGTATGTTTGAGAACCAAGCGAGGGTCGAGAGGTTTAACACCTCAAAGTCTTTATTTGCGTGTAGGCTTACTAAAGGGAATCCCATCAGTCCTCATGTTATCAAGATGATTGACTATATTGAGAGTCTAGAGAAGCTAGGCTTTCCCTTTAGCCAAGAGTTGGCTACTGATCTGATTCTTCAATCCCTGCCATCAAGTTTTGAACCGTTCATACTCAATTATCATATGAATAGCATGGATTAAACCTTGACGAAACTGCATGGAATGCTAAAAACCACTGAGAAAAGCATTAAGAAAAATAGCAGTCATGTGATGATGCTGTAGAAACGCAAGAAATAGCCCCGTGTCAAGAAATGTGTGGTCAAGAGGAGATTGACTCCCAATGAAATCATGAGCAATTCCAAGATCAAAAAGGACAAGAAAGGGGTGGCTCAAGATGCAGTATGCTTTTACTGCAAGGAGCCAGGTCATTAGAAGAGGAACTGCAAGAAGTACTTAGAGGATCTCAAGAAGGAAAATATGACTTCTGCTTCAGGTATAAATATTATAGAAATCAATGTTGCTACTTCATCTTCTGATTCTTGGGTATTTGATATCGGATCAGTTGCTCACATCTGCAAGTCGTTGCAGGGTCTAAGAAGAAGTAGAAGTTTGATTAGAGGCGAAGTGGATCTTCACGTGAGCAATGGAGCAAGAGTTGCTACGGTTGCTGTTGGCACCATGCCATTGTCTCTACCTTCAGGATTAGTTTTGGAATTAAATAATTGTTATTGTGTTTTGAACTCTATGTAAAAACATAATTTTTGCTTCATGCTTGCAAACAGAAGGTTATGAATTTACATCAATAAACAATGGTTGTTCAGTTTATGTTGGAGATATGTTCTAGTGTTGTTGGGGAGCAAGGGCTCCTCCGGAGGGTAGGCACGTCCCGAAGATGAGCCGTTCCCAAAGGGTCCTCCCCCGAAGCCGAAGGCCGGGAGCCGGATGCCTCCGAAGGATAAGCGCGCCCTGAAGGGGAGCCCTCCCCGGAGGCCCCTCCTCCGGGCCTTGGAGGCTTCGGTGTCGTGAGCAAAGGATATGGTGCCATCCCTCGGCGCCCCGAGGGGCCCAAAGCTCCCACAAGGGTGACCTCCGGAGGTTAGGAACTCCGAGCCGACCTCCGGGGTACGGGCCGAGGGGCCCCTAGGATCCGAAGGAGGGCTCCTTCGGAGGGTGTCCTCCGGGGACAGACCGTCCCTGTCTGCCACCCTCGTGGGGGCGGTCCAAAAGAGGAAAACATGTCTCTGGCTAGGGTACAGAGACCTGCGGTCCTCACCTACCCCCCAACCCCAAGGTACAGGGCAGGTGGGGACTGTCCCCACAGGCTCTACCAACCCGCCTGGCGCATGTCAGGCGGGCAGTTGGGCTGCCAACTCCCTGACCGTGTCAAGGAGTCCGCGGGCCCCTCCCCTAAGCCCTCTGGAGATCACAGAGGCTAATCATAGACTGATGTAGACAGTAGGGCCCGCTTGTCAGTGAGTAACGTACATGTACCCCCGCAAGGGCACCATTGTAACCTCCTGTTGGCCACGAGTCTATATAAACTGGTGCCTTGCCATACAAGGGCAAGGTTTTTTTGCTTGGAAAAAGCCACCTCCACTCTCTTCTCTAACTTCCACTCCCCCTCACGGTTGGAACATAATTTGTCCCAACAATGCAGAAATGAATTGTTCAGAAATATACATGTAAAAACTATAATATATTTTATCTATTATATAAAAACGTGCATTGCAAATGTTTGTAACAAATGTGCTATCCTCTAGATTGCGATATAGCTGACGCTAAATTATCATGAAACCTATCCATATTTATATCATTTGCATGTGATGTAGATGCATCGGACGTATTTGAAGAAGGTGCATATTTCTTGTATCTGGTAGGGATAGTTGGCACATAATCTAGGTCCTCGTCACACATACGAAAATGCATATCAGATGCATTATTTTCATGAATAAAGTTATGGAGACACATGGTTATAGCCATAGTCATCTTTTGCTTGTCCATTGGATAGGTCGGCATGTTATTAAGAATTCGCCACTTTATCTTCCACACTCCAAAGGTGCGCTCAACGACATTACGTAGACTTGAGTGCAAATAATTAAATAGTTATTTTTCACCCGTTGGAGGGTTACCTCTCCTCCAATCAGGAACATGATATCTCTGTCCTTTGTATGGTGCTAAATAACCTAGTCTATTTGGATAACCAACATCGACAACATAATATTTTCCAACAACATACAAGTACATAGTTAATTTTAATATTTTGAGTTCCAAATCAAAAGTTAAAAATATGTTACAAATACATGGTTACCTGATGGCGGGTGTGGAAAGGTTCTTATATCTGCCTCTAAAGCATGGTACAATACTGTAGTGTCATGTATGGACCCTAGTTGTCCAATTGATGCATATATGAAACGCATATCAAAGTCGACAACCGCCATCACATTTTGGGTGGGATTTCTAGATCTGCCAATATATCTAACATAATCTCTAGGAGGTGGCGTTGCTAAAATATATGTACCATCAATAGCTCTAAGACAGTTCTTGAAATGTGGCCACATCCTTTTGTCACCACTAATCCTAGTGTGCACAGTAGAGAAGTTCCTCTCCTTAGGACGTATGAAGTCCTTGGCCATCTTGACTAGATATCTCAAAACTTCATTGAACTTCGTACTAATTGTTTCCCCTGAATGCTTGAACGTGTTCTGAATTGAAGAGTTTGATCTATTTTAACCACAAATAGATAGAAAGATAGCTATTGATTCCATAGAGTTCATATGCTTCAATGATTTCAACCCATAATCACTTACAAGTAACTCATGCAACATGTAAAAAAGCCTTTCATTCATCCTTAACATTCTGTGACTCTCTCCTAGAGTATTCAAAGTTTCTTTCAACCAAGCAAAGCCTGTAAGTCATGATGTCCTTAGTTCATTCTTGTCAAGATAAGTAGAGTAATACATACCAACAATACAAGATGCAACAACTATGTTATTTGATATTTCCTTCTGAATTCGCATAATCTTTAAATAAAATGTGTCATCATTATCGTCATCATCATCATCATCAATATTATTGTCAGAATTACTTCTATCTCTTTCGCCTTCACTAGAGGTCATCTAAACAACATGTCACAACAAGAATTAGCACTAGACAACATGTGGCAACTTGAAATTAAAACAAAACACTATTGAATTTCATATCAAGTTCAGAACAAAATATAGTACTGACTATTGAGTACCATACAATGCATACATAAATTTAGAAGGGTACAATCTAAGGATAATATTTTTCTTGCTTCATTGTAAGCCATTGAAACCTTTCTTCTGGTGTCTCTAGAGTCATAAACATCTCTCTTTCAAAGCTCTTGGTTAAAATTTTATAAGCAACAAAAAATTGTTATGTTCTAGGTATAGCACCACATTCTCGTACTAATGTCATAACTGCTTTGATTGAACATTCCAAGTTATCTTCCCTTCTTGCTAATGCATCACAAGAAGCACTTGTTTTCTCATTTGTATCAACAATCTTGTCTAAATAATCCTTGAACCATTCCTTCCCACTTAGCTTAGGCCTTTTTCCCTTCTCCTTATCAACAAAACGTGATCTTTTTCTTTTCACACTTGGAGGTTGTACTTCTTCGCAATCTGATTCTTCATCATCTCCTTCACCTCCACCGTCACCTTCACCACCTTCATTAGGCCCAGTATTGTTGGCAGATAAGATCCCAGATGATGCATCCCAATGGTCTTTGCACTATTCCTAAGGTCTTCAAACAATCTTCATTTTGAAGCCCTCGATGTTCAAACTTAGAACTTCTAGGAATGTCCTGCAATAGAAAAATTTTAAACGTTAAGACAACAATATGTATAGGAATATGTAATACAATGTAACGTATTTGTAACAATCACCTTTTTTAGTTTCTTCCATCTTTCACTGTCACAAGTAACAGTACCCTTCGCTTCATCCCATCCTAATACTGTTTGCTTTAACAAGGCCTTCCATATAGTATATTTCAACTTCAATTTATCCCATCTGTTCTTGAACTATAATTTTGTGTAACTTATCCCCGTCCTTTCTTTAAATTTAGCAATCACATTGTCGTACCCTATTTTGTTTAAATGGGTACTTGAACGATTTGCAATTGTCACTCGTTCAGCAAAACTCTCACAAACAATCCTAGTTCTCTCGTCAGGCCATTAAGCACCACTAGACATCTGCATTATTCCACATCAACTCCGACATCCAGAAAAACCAAACATATTCACTCACAAGTTCAACAGTTAATGAGACGATAACAAAATGCCATAAGTATCAATTGCAATTTATGTGGAGTACTCTGTTTGCTAGTACAGGAACATTGTTTCTAGCAAAACTTTTTCTAAATTGAAGTGAACAAGTTTATGTATATCCGATTGACTACTGAATGCACTAAAATAGCAAAATGGATTAATGTAATGTCTTATACTTTTTTTGGCAATCCATAACAGATAATGCACCAATTGCAAACATACAGCCATACAAAGCTCCATTTTTTTATGCCCTGCCTTCCTTCAGAGGCGTGCCTGAAATCTACATGGTTTCAGGGGATATATCCATTTACAACACAAGCGGTCAGAAACTGTCTTGTGTCTTGTGACAACACAATTTACCCAACATCGGCTGCTGCTTGCTGCTACTTGTCAATGCTGACCAGACCACGTGAAAAGCAAAAAGAATTTGTTTGCGTGAGCTATTTGAGAAGCCCACTTGTGACCGATAATATGTAGAACACAGTTCAGATAAGCTATGCAAAGGATTTTTCTAAAAATTGTCATCACCATACATGTATAATGTATTAGTATTACAGCGTCATATTTCTTCTGCAATTCTTTCTTTCTAATGCAATGCTAGTAGATGTTTTGTGCACTGAAAAGGGAGAAAAAACTGTAAAAGAAACAAACCTTGCCTCAGTTTTCTGTTCAGCAGAGTGGCAGGGACGCGTCGTTCTACTCTTTGAGGCACTCGAGCAGAGGCAGTGCTTGATCCGGTTGGGGACGACCAGCGCGGAGGTGCTGCTCCAACTCGGCAACATTGGTCGAGGGACACGGAGGTCTCTAGGATGTAGAGGGACGGCGCCATGCGGAGCGGTGGCTCCATGTGGATGGGCGGTGCAGGACACAGCAGCGCCAGGCGAGGGCATGGGGGAGGCGAGAGGAGAGAGAGCACAGTGGCAGGGAGATGCGAGAGGAGGGGGAGAGCGCAGCGGTAGGCGATTCGCTCGGGAAGCTGGTATTTCACCGATTCTGTTTCACTGTGTAAACAAACGAATCACTCCGTAGTGATTCCTCTGTGAATTAGGTGCAGTTTCCAGCGTTTGGCACATATTCAACCGATTCTATCCAGAATCAGGACAGAGAATCTGTACCAAACACCTCCATAGTAGGTCGAGATCCTCATTTCACTAATTCCTAGAGAGCTTTGGCATCACTGTTAAAAATTAATGACATGAGATAAGCAACACCTTGGTAATCACACCTCCATGTGACTCCTGTTTGTTGGGTTAGCATCACCATGTTATGATCCCAACCTGATGCCTTAAGGTCCAAAACTGTTTTGATAACCTTATTAAGTAAACCAAAGCTCCCACGTATAGATGTCCGATATCTATCCTAACTTGCAATGGTAATCGCCAGCACTCTGCTTTGGCAGACCCACTAAACGATGAACATTACCGTGTTAGGTGCAGCAATTGGAAAGACATCGAAAACTTAATTTTTCTGAGGGATTCTATCCTATCATGACAACATATAGCATGAAAATGAGATAGAAGATATCACAGATAAATATATTTAACTGTGAATTAGTATGGCCCAAATAAATGGTGATCTCCATCTCCATTAGTGGTGTAGATGATCTCCATCGTCCACATCACTCCTTCGGGCCACCTTGCTTGAAATCCTTCAATCTTATATATCTTATATCTAGACTACTACTATAATAGCTAGAAAATAAAGATTACAAATATTGATTCAAGCACCCGACACGCAGGTCGGTAAATACAGCAGAGACAGCTATCACATAGCGAAGATCATGGCATGCAAGCCATGCATAAGAGTTATATGCATCACATACATCTCATATAAATCATATAGGGCCACACCATTCACATTATTCTCTGCAAAAACAAGTAAGACATAGAATCATATTCTAGCTATCGATGTGAACTAGGACTCTATACAAGGCGCGACGCTATACAAGGTGCGCACACAAGGCACGACACTATACAAGACATTGAAAGTGCATCTTGATGCATCTAGAACCCTAAATTTTTTTGGTGTATTAATGACAATAGCGAATAAATGTTACTAACCTTGTTGTTGAGATGAATGCAGATTTCGAAAATCATAGTAGCTTTGCAATTCAATCGATTTTGGAGAAATCACCCACTTTAGGGCAATTTAGGCTCAAATATGTAAAATGGTTATATTTCATATGAAATTGAGTCTAGGTATGCCGTACTATCGAGAGGAATGCATTGTATAGTGTTCCAAAACTTAGTGCTCAAAGAAAAATCTTCTTAGAAAGTTTTTGCAACTTTTCTGAGTTGGATTTGGATTTTCCAGGAAAGCCAGATAATCCAGACCTGTCCGAAGTATCCGAAAATAGTGTTATATTTTGATTTGTTTTACACGTCGGAGTATCCGGGTCAAGCTAGATAATCTAAAAATATTGTTCTGTTTGGATTTTCTTTGAAGCCCGAAACATCCGGAGTTATCTAGATGATCCGAAAATATCTTTCTGTTGGATTTATTTTATGAGTCAGAGCATCCAAACTTTGGTCGGATGATCCAAAAATTTCTCTCTATTGGATTTTATTTTGAGGCCCGGAACATCTGGTTCATTGTCGGATGGTCCAAAAATACCTTTCTGTTTGGATTTATTTTGTGGCCTGGAATATCCGGTCAAAGCCGGACTATCCAAAACAACCATTTTGTTTCTTTTATATTTTAGTCCAGAACATCCGGTTCAGTCCGGATCATCCGGATGAACAGTACAAGATTTTTAACCTAACGGCCAATTTTGGGAAAGGGGTATAAATATCTCCCCTCTGCCATAATTAGTGCATGTTTTCCAAAACCTAGCAGCCTTGCCTTTTGCACTCTCTTTCTCTTGTCCTAGTGCTTGATCTTGATTGGATCTTTGAGAGTTGGATTGAGAGTTCTTCACCAAACTTCTTGAGTTCTTATTTATCCATCCTCTTGAAAGTTATGGTGTCTTGTGTGCGTTTTGATCTTTGGTGAAAACTTGTGACACAGTTTTGGATCGTATCAATGGATCTATTACTCTTGGAGGTAATACCTCCTAGACGGCTAGGCGTCGATTCGCGAGCACCCAAGGATTATGGGTGATCGGATATGTTTGTACAAGGCCTCGCCTCGGCTCCAAAGAGGTAACAAGTGAAAACCAAGGCTTACGGCGGTGAGCGCTTGGTGAGGATTAGGGTTGAAAGAGACCCGACTCTTTGGGTTTTCTCAATGGAGATGTAGGATCGTGGGATCGAAACTCCAGTAAAAATTCATTGTGTCAATCTTTATTCTTGCTAGTTGTTCTTTATCTATTGTCGTTTTCATTAACTACCAAGGTTAAGTTTCATTGAATATTGGCTGTAGTAGTTCATTGTCTAGGTCATATTGTGTAGTTCATATTATTTCTGATCTATAGTGCCCATGCGCACAGCCTTGCCTCGCCGCTGCTCGGGCTGGAGGCTGGCCTGCTAGGGCTAGCCGGCGGCTAGGGTTGGAGAGGGGGAGGAGAGGTGGAAGGAGAGGTGGGAGAAGGTGGGAGGAGACACCCAAAATTTTGAAAATAATTTTCAATTAATTCAAAACCCTCACAGTTCACGGTAGATTACATCTCCTTATATAGCCCGAGCGGACCGAGGAAAAGACTCATCTACCCCTAGGGTTTCTGATACAGACTCAAAGCCCGCAGGGCACAAAAGTAAAAGACTGACTCTAGATATTTTTACTCGATGTCGGACTTTTCGTAGCTTCCACGGCACCGCTAGGATGCAACACCGTTATCGTCTCCGTTTAGTCTGGGTGACGATTTTGCGTTGAAACCGTCAAAGCGCTTGCCGCCCTAGCGCCATGCACCCGGATTGGACCACCATGACCCCGCGGCTCCTTCAGCTCAGCAATCGCCCGTTCGTCTACCTGAGTCGCACCGACCAATGCCACGGCAATGCATCCTCTCCTCGAAGTCCCTCTCTTCAGAGAACCCTTCGAGGTGCCCCTCTTCAGGGGACATCCTTCATCTTCACTCTTTCGTTGATAATCACTCATCATCTGGGAGCCATGAGGCCCACAGTCTTTACCATGGCTCCTCAATCTCCTCCTTGATGAGTGCATTGTCAACACCCTCAACACGCTTGTGTCATCATCTGGTAACCTGAAAACAAAAGTGGAAACACGAAAACAAAACACAAGAGAATAGAAAGGAAATAAAGAAAGATGAAAAAGAAAAATCAACCAATGTCCAAAAGCTAAACAAAAGCCCGAAAAGGTCATTAAGGTCAATCAGAAAATAAAATTCTACCAATGATCAAAAGCCAGACAAAAGCTAGAAAATGTCACTAAGGTCGAACATAAAAGAAATCAACAAAGAGAAAGAGACAACTAAAATTCCAAATTTCTCCCAATTCTCTCCCCCTTGTTGGAAATAAAGGACATGAAACTCCAAAACTCTCCCCCTATTCAATATTTCTCCCCCTTGCTGACAAATGACTCATCAAGCAAAGCTCCAAATAATGATACCAATGATAACACTTAAAAAGAGCAAGGTTTACTTGATGCAACAAGGTAATGCAAGATGTTGGTGCAAGTGATGGACTCCCCCTGATCATGTGCCATGATACCAATTGAGAATACCAATTAAAAGTGAGGAAATGCAAGTGTTGTGCGAGAAACAAGCTTCTAAAGTAGATAAGTAACAATTACATGAACTAGTCTAACTACACAAAAGAAGTTGTTTCTGGACATTGCATAATGAACTCACATGAGTGTATCCAAGGTAAAATCATGAGCTGGCAAAATTTAGGGATTTTGAAATAAAATTTTCACCACTTACACTAGTCAACATGCAAGAGAAGACATGAATTAGCAAAGGCTAACTAGTATCTACACAAGTGCATGTCCAAGGCAAAAGAGCTTCAGCAAACTTGATTTACAATCTTTTTAAGCCTTTTGCAATTTGATTTTGATTTCATTTTGGTGCCAGGGGATATTTGCTTGTCAAGCCACTTCTGACCGACCAAGCCAAGCCTAGGTTATAACCATCGGAAGCTTAAGACATTGGTTTTGTCATACATTGCAACGTCCCAGTTCTTATCAAAGTGCAATAACAAGCAGTCTAGAACAATGCAATGCGACAGAGCAAACCCACTTGGATCTTTTCATTTTGCATAAAGCATGAACATTTTTTAGATTTGCAAATTTTTAAATTTTTCATGCAAGGCATTAGATGTTCAAGTTACATATCTGTATCTAAAGCAAAGGATCTAGCCAAGATAGCAAATGCAATCAGCCTACTCATGCTAGTAACTAGATAAAGCAGTGATTCATTTGAAATTTTCAGAAATAAAAGCCAAGCAAATGATACAAAATGGATACGTTTTATGAAAGCTTTTATAGAATCTAAAACAAACATCTAATGCATATTTAACCAAGTACATGTAAAAATACTTAATCTAACAAAAGAAGCTTGGTGTAAGTGTATGAATTCATGAGTTGCACTTCTCAAAAACTATCCCAATCAAAAGGGATACACAACACCCAATTCCCCTCGCAAACGCTCAAAAGATGGCTGATCAAGGGGTTTCGTAAAAATGTCAGCTAGTTGGTTATGGGACTCAACATGAATTAAATCAATCACATTTTTCTCATATTGGTCACGCAAGAAATGAAATCTCACATCTATGTGTTTAGTTTTAGAATGAAGACATGGATTTTTGCCAACACTAATAGCACTCGTGCTATCATAGAACAAAGATACTCTATGAGTGAAGGTCAATCCAAAATCTTTCAACGTGGAAATCATCCAAACCAATTATGAGTAACAACTAGCTGCGGCAACGTACTCAGCCTCGGTAGTAGAAAGAGTAACTCCAGATTGCTTCCGAGACGACCAAGAAGCCAAAGAAGAACCAAGGAACTGGCAGATACCGGAAGTCGACTTGCGATTCAACCGGCATCCAGCAAAATCAGCGTTAGAATAACAACAAAGCTGAAGAGAAGAGCCAGCCGAATAGAAAAGGCCAAGATCAGGCGCATATGTAAGATACCTAAAGATACATTTAACAGCTAGACGATGAGAAATGCGTGGCGAAAACTGAAAGCGCGCGCATAAGCCTACCGCAAACTGAATATCAGGTCTAGTCGCAGTAAGGTACAACAATGAGCCGATCATACCTCGATACTCTTTCTTATTTACCTTGATGCCGTTCTCGTCCTTGTCCAAGCCTTCCGAAGTACCCATTGGGGTCTTTTGTGGCTTGAGCTCGCCACCGAAGTCGAACTTCTTGAGCATGTCTTTCGTGTACTTGCTCTGGTGGACGAAGGTTCCTTCTGTTGATTACTTGATCTGGAGGCTGTAGGACCGAAACTAGAGACCAGAGCGGGGGTGAATGGGCGCAAAATAAAAATGTGGATAAAACAAAATCTCCTCAACCTCTTGTATCAAACTTGCGAGTGGCTTCAAGAAACTCAGCACAAGGTTGTGCTAAAATATTCACTCAAGGCAAGTTGATACAAACTCCACCAAAAAACAAGTGCGGAAAAGAATCACTAAAAATAAAGGCAAGTATCAATCAAAATGCATTCATGAGTGCTGCAAGCGTTCTATAGAAAAAGACACGCACAAAAACACTCATGCGCAAAAGATCAAACACTTGGTGTGCGGCTTTATGGACATTTCATCAAACATACAAAATGCATTCTGGAGCCTCTCAAGCAATTCAACAAACACTTGACATGCACTAGAACACACATAGATATTTCAAACACAATTCATAGTACAATCTGAAAATAAAGTGCTTATAGACATTCAATCAAACACATGGCATGCACACAAAATCAGCATAGTCATTTCATCAAACACACGGTAGGAGTTCATGCAAGGAGTAAAAGAGAGGTGCAAGAAAAGCTCTCCGGAGTAGGGGTGCAGTTGCCGGGGACGTCGTCACGTCGCTGCTGCGCACCGCCAAGTGCCACCTCGCCATAGCGCGCGTGCTGTGCGCACTGGCTGTGCC
>KE372224.1:89786-105606 GCA_000418225.1 Zizania latifolia
AACCGCTACTCGATATGCAAGATGTTGCAGAGCCTGTTGCCGAGACACCAGCCCCACGTTGGTCGGAGAGGTTGAGTCGTGCGCCCGAGCGGTTTGCATTTTTAACCACTGGGCAGCGCGATATATTAATGTTAGACAATGATGATCCTAAGACCTATACGGAAGCGGTGATGGGACCAGGCTCTAAGAAATGGCTTGGAGCCATAAGATCCGAGTTAGAATCTATGTGAGAGAATCAAGTTTGGAACTTGGTCGATCTACTTGATGGTGTAAAAACTATCGAATATAAATGGATTTTTAAGAAAAAGATAGACGTTGATGGAAATGTTCACATCTATAAAGCATGATTGGTGGCGAAAGGTTTTAGGCAGATTCAAGGTGTTGATTATGATGAAATGTTTTTGCCCGTCGCTATGCTAAAGTCTATCCGAATCATCCTAGCAATTGCCGTATTTTATGACTATGAGATATGGCAAATGGATGTCAAGATGACTTTCCTTAATGGAAACCTAAGTGAGGATGTGTACATGATATAGCCTGAAGGTCTTGATGATCTAGAGAATGCTGGGAAGGTCTATTTATGGGCTGAAGCAGGCTTCTTAGAGTTGGAACCTTCGTTTTGATGAGGTAGTCAAAGGGTTTGGCTTCATCAAGAACGAAGAAGAGCCTTGTGTTTACAAGAAGGCTAGTGGGAGCTCACTTGTGTTTCTGATCTTATATGTAGATGACATATTGTTGATTGGAAATGATATTCCTATGCTAGATGCTATCAAGTCTTCATCGAGAAAAAGTTTCTCAATAAAACATCTTGGAGAGGCAGCATACATTTTAGGCATAAAGATCTATAGAGATAGGTCGAGAATGCTAATTGGATTAAGCCAAAGCAGGTACATTGACAAGGTATTGAAACGGTTCAATATGAAGAATTCTAAGAAAGGTTTTCTGCTAATGTCACATGGTGTTTCTCTCAGCAAGAGTCAGTATCCTTCAACACCTAATGAGCTAGAGAAGATGAGTGCGATCCCGTATGCCTCCGCAATCAGATCCATCATGTATGACATGCTTTGTACACGCCTAGATGTTTCTTATGCTCTGAGTGTTACGAGTAGATATCAGTCAAATCCGGGTGAAAGTCACTGGGCAGTAGTAAAAGTATCCTTAAGTACTTAAGAAGAACTGAGGATATGTTCCTAGTATTTAGAGGTGAGGAGGAGCTCGTTATAAATGATTACACCGATGCTAGTTTCTAAACTGATAAGGACAATTCGTGATCGTAGTCTGGATTTATGTTCTACCTCAATGGAGGCACAGTGAGTTGGAAGAGTTCCAAGCAAGAATTAGTTGTCATCTCAAATGGTGTACCTATAGAATCCTTAGACCTGAGATCGTCATTAATTCTAGAATGTGTAGTAGCACACTTAGGGGCTTCCAAACGCTATTCCGTAACAGGGTAGTCATAAAGGTTGCTTTCGGGTGTGTCACAAAATATGTCGTGGGATGTGAGCGGTCAAGATGGAATTTACCCGTCCTAAATAATGGGAGAGACGTCTCTGGGCCCCTCGAGGTAGTCGGATTAGAAAGTGCATGGCCATGCCACTATGATCAAAGAGTTGATCATAATTGAATCCACTACTTGATCGAGTGAAGTGTCGGGCTATCGACAAGGGTGGCATGAATCTCGCCTTGAGCTTGACTGATGTCGTGTGGTAAAGGGATTGGTGCGTGAGTATATCAAGGTTCAGAAAGTATGATTTTGACTTTGTATACTTTCGGGGGTCAATATGTGCTGCTAAGTACCGCTATTGATCGGCGATCTAGGAAAGGTTTTTGGGTAGCCACCGTTTGCATATGAACCTATCGGGTCGCACGCTTAAGGGGATTGGATTTTAAAGCTTGCAAGAATTGACTCTTGTGCAAGTGGGAGATTGATGGAATTGTGCCCAAGAGAATTCTGGGGGAACCGAAAGTTCTGGCTGAGGGCCGGAAGTTTCGGGTTCTGGAGCATCCGAAAGTTCCGGTTATAACCGAAAGTTCCGGGCCAGCCTCAGTTTTGGTTTCTGGAGGAGCCAGAAGTTCCAGTTGGACCGAAAGTTTCGGGCCTGCCTGAAAGTGAAATCTGGACAAGCCAGAAGTTCTAGTTAGGACCAGAAGTTCCAAGTCGAAATAAATTCGACACAGAATGTTATTTTCAGAAGTTCCGGTTAGCGCCAAAAGTTTCGGGTCCAGACGAACAGATTAGATCTATTGGGCTTTAATATAGATTAAAGGCCCATGAGAGGACACTATATAAGGAGAGGAGGGGCTAGCACGAAAAGGCTGTTGTTGCTTCTGGTGTTTAACCCTAGCCACCACCTCTCCTCTCTCCTAGATCGCAATCATTGTGATCGATCTCCTAGACCTCGTGAGTGGTGCTAGCATGTCAACGTGAGGTGATCCTGTCCCCGGATATGTGGATATCGTAGAGGCACTACTTCAATAGTGGTGCTCGTCTTTCTTCCGTGGAGTTCACCGGATCGTGGGATCGCATCGTCTTTATCGCCGGATCACCGATGAATGAACGAAGCCGGGAGGAGTAGCTCGAGTACATGCTTCATCGACTCTAGTTCCGCTGCCCGAGCGCCTCTCGTGGTTCGAGGTAACAATCCATGATCTTATTGTATGCATGGTTCCTGGGGCAACGGGATAAATTTTTGAAATTAAGCGCTAGCATAGCCTCCCCATAACCCAACAGTCATTAGTGACGGGCGGTAACTATCACCCATCACTAGTTATTCGACCCTTTAATGAGGGGTCGTAATGTGACCCATCACTAATCGGGGTGCCCCCTCTTTAGTGACGGGCCACATTATGACCCGTCACTTGATGGAAATATGCCCAAGAGAATTCTGGGGGAACCAGAAGTTCTGGTCTAAGGCCAAAAGTTCTAGATTCTGGTGTATCCGGAAGTTTCGGTTCGATCAGAAGTTCTGGATCAGCCTCGGTTTCGGTTTCTGGAGGAACCGAAAGTTCCGGTTGGACCGGAAGTTCTGGGCCTGCCTGAAAAGTGAATTCTAGACGAACCAGAAGTTCCGGGTGGAACCGAAACTTTTGGGTCGACATAAATTCGATACAGAATGTTATTTTCAGAAGTTTCGGTAGGACCGAAAGTTCTAGGTCCGGAAGTTCCTGTTGGATCGGAAGTTTTGGGCAGAAATAAATTCGTATAGAAGGTTATTTTCGGAAATTCTGGGTCTAGACCAGAACATCCGGGCTAGACGAACAGATTAGATCTGTTGGGCTTTCATACTGATTAAAGGCCCATCAGAGGGCTCTATATAAGGAGAGGAGAGGTAGGAGAAATAAGCTGTTGCTGCTGCTGCTTCACCCTAACCCTAGCCGCCACCTCCTCCTGGCCTCACCTGCTGTGGCCGCATCTCCTCTAACCTCTCACGCGGTACTAGCATACTGGCTTAAGGTGATCCCGTCCCTGTACGTGTGGATAGAGTAGAGGCGCCACTGCAATTGCGGTGCTGATCATCTTAATGTGAGGATCACAAGGCTGCATTGTCTTCCCGCCGAGGATCGGATGGAGCTAGGCGGAGTTGATCGAGGATGCGCTTCTCCAACTCTTCTTCCGCTTCCCTAGCGCGTCTCGCGGCTAGAGGTAATGATCCATGATCTCATTACTTGCATCGTTCCTTGGTTGAACGGGGTAGAAAAAGTTTTGTTTTGTGCTAGCGTAGCCTACCTATTCCGCAACATCACTAATATTGCAGCATTACTGACATGTGTAAAATAGTGTGTCACTAAAAGTGTATTACTGACGCGTATCATTGATCTGTTAGTAAAGCTTAGTCACTAAAGACTTTTTTGTGGTAGTGAATCTAATACGGAGATCGAGAGAGAGATTGGGCTATTTATAGGATGACACAAGTCTCACCTTGTGCTCGATCAATATCGTGAAGCAAAAGGATTTGTACATGAGAACATTACAAGGTTCAGCCGATATGATCTTTACGTATAGTTGGGTTAATATACTTTACTAGAGGCCGCTGTTAATAGAGTATTAGAAATAAGTTTCCATATGTTAACCAAGCTATACGTGAACCTATAGGGTCACACACTTACCGGGATAGAACACTAGATTCGAATAGGATTCAAATCGGGCTCAGTTTGGATAGAGATCCAAACGGTTTGGATAGAGATCTGAACAGATTGGATAGAGATCTGAGTAGAGTTCTAGTTGGGCCCAAAAGGGCCCTAGCTAGGACGTCTATATATATGAGGGTGCAGGGTGCAGGGGAAAAGGTCTTATTTCTTTTTGCTAATACGCATGTTGTTGCATTTCTCATGTTGATCTGTTAGCTACCGTGAGCAAACCCTCGCCACCACCTCTCGAGCCAGACAACCTCGTTGACCGCTCGAGTGCTAGTATGCTACTGACTGGCGTTCCACCTCTAGATGTGTGGATACCAGTAAAGGCGTTGATATACTGCTTTGCATTAGCATCGGTATCGACGTCGCTGATCAGATCAGTGGCGTCATCAACTTAAATGACAAGAGGTCGGATGGTTGCTTCCCAACCTTGTTGATTGGCTTCCCGACTACATCGACATGTGCGTGTTGGATTGGCTCGCTACTCCAACACTTTTTTTGCTGCTCTATGTGCTTGAGGTAACGATCTATGGTCCCTCTCTTGTAAGATATCTCGGTGTGCGCAGTAGAAAAGTTTTGTTTTCAACTAGCATAGCCTTCACGTTCCCCAACAACCTCTTCATATATCCACAGAGAGATACATGCTCATGGTCAAGATTTATGATTGTGACAATTTTTCTAAAATAGTATGAACTTGAATTTAGTAGTTGCTATATACCAGGATTCACCCGAGCTTCTATAACTTCTAGTTATTTCCTTATAGGTTGCACATTCTAGTGCTTTTTCATCTTGCTCACCATTATTTTCTATCACAAGAGCAAGACCCTTTTGTGTACTAGTGACTATTTTGGTGTGCACATTATAATCGGTTTCTTCCTTTAAGAAAAATTCATATCGCTATGTCTATTTTTTAGGTTCCATACTATTATCATGTCTCAGCTGGCTCCCTTTTGTTTGGTGGGACACTTTTTGTGATCAAGTTTCATAAACCCTCTTGTCTTATTTTTACCAGACTTAAGAACATAATGATCTAGAGTTCTTGTCCTATTATTTTTATTCAAGGCCTCTAGACTAGTTGACAGACACCTTTACTTTCTTTGATATTTCATCATCTCCAGTGTATTAAATTCAAGTAAATGAAACCTAATCATACTTTCATCTCACAAAAATGATTAGACAATATAATTTCTTATTTGTTTAGTATTCTTTTATATGTACTTCTAGTACTTCTTCTTTTCAATATACTTTTGATACTTCTTAAATTGCATTCACTTGTGTAAGGTAATGTGCACAAATTCGTTCTATTTCTACTATAATTCTTGATATTTTTTATTCGAGAATTCATTCTCTCCCCATAAATGATAGAAATTATTCTTATTTAAAAATAATAATAATAATAATAATATGAGGCTTCATACATATCTTCATTCAAAACGGTTTTAGACCTTTAGGAGGGAGTTCTTTGTAATCTACTATAGTAGTAGCATATGTATACAATCCAAGTGTGAAAATTCAATATACTTTCAACACTAGTTGTATTATTGAGTAGACGTTGTAAGGCAATAGTCTGAATTTTTTTTGAGGTCTACTGTATTTAGAATTGCATGTGCATGTATATACATGGTAAACAAATTATAACTTTGCAATAATGGTATTACAATTCTTCCGATTATTTCTTATACTTAGTCCATTCTTCATACGAACAAATGATACTTATGTTGTACTTTGCCTCCAATGTCAATGCACTAATCATCAAATGCTATTAAAGGAAATTTTTTAGCCTTGTCCTTTCACATGGACTTCTCATGATGATCAGAATATTTGTCTAATTCATATAATCTCCTAGATCAATTTGGCAAAGACATGTGGCAAATAGACAATAAACATACGTGTGTCTAATTCAAAAGAGCGTTTATGAGCTTAAAAAATTATCATGATAGACCATTCAAGGTTTGAATAAAACAACAAACATCTTCATAGATACTATCTAGGAATGTGATAATTTTATTTCGGTCTAGTGATTAATTTTTTTAGTGACGTATGTGGATGATTTTGGAAATTATTTCACATTCATGCTATGACCATATAATTCGCTAATTTATTTATTCTTATAAATTAAAAACTAATATTGGCATAATGCATACTGCTAAAGGAGAGAAGTATAGTCTTAATTCAGTATACAATTCGAGTGTATTTATTGAAATATAGTACAATGCAAATAACAAAGGATGCATACTTTAAGTATACTTCTTTTAATTTCTGCATACCCTAAGAAATTTTGTGTGGGTTGAAGCTATAACAATACTTGTTTACGATGTAAAGTTGTCCTAAAAGTAATATGACCATGGCTCCTATAAAATAAATTTGTTGCTTTTAGCAACGATCATAATATATCTAATTCTCTTTCATCAAGAAACACCCCTTTCTCTCAAAGTTGTATTTGTGTTTCTACATGCGACAATCAATTCATTTTTTATTTGGATGATACATAGAATTCTAATTTCACTACACCATGATATCGATTTGTCGACAGAAAATCTGTTGGTGAAAGCACCATTTAACGTCAAAAAAATGTCGGCAAAGGCTTTTACCCACAGAAAATGTGTGTGGGGACAAAGCCTGTGGTTAAAGTCCTAGACCAATAGACTATACCTTTGCCAACAGATGACCTGTCCGAAAATAATTGAGTTTTAGCGATAGACAATCTTTACGACGACAACCTGCTGCTTATAAAAATAACATATAACGATAGACTATTTGATAGAATAACCTATTTAAAATTGAATATATATATATATATGCAAATCATGAAACATATAGCCTAGAAACATAATATATTCATGCAAATCATAGTTCAGTTCATCATTAAAGTCACAATATCTAAAATACCACAGTGCAACATCAAGTTCAGTTCATCATTAAAGCTGTCCAAAAGATTAGTCGTATATTACATCAACATTAGTCCTACGCTGTCCAAAAGATCAAGTTCAGTTTATCATCAGAGTTGTTCAAATGATTTGCCCTATATTACATCAACATTAGTCCTACGCTGCAATATGTCCAAAAGAGCAGCTATGTACAAAGCATCTAACACTTTTTCTCGATCCAGTCCCATCATTTCAATGTAGCTCCTCTAAAATAAACATCATGAGTAACAATACAATGCCATCAAACTAAAATGATGAATGACTGAGATGAAATTTTCATGTGAACCCTAGAGGTTAATAGGTCATATGGTCTTGCCCTCTAGGTAAAGCAAAACGTTGCCTATAGTTCAAAGAGAAATATAGTTTACAGATTACACTAACAGCCCACCAGATAAATAACGTGTGTGAGGATTTGTTAAGAGATTTAAATAGACTATGAGAAACAGCAGCTTTCTATTGACTCATGACTGTACCAAGATTATGGTAGCTCAGACAGTTTTCTGTAACACCAAAAATAAACCAAAGCACAATGGAGTCATGTTCACATGATGTCAATAATTCATTGGTTGTGTGCTGAAATTGAATATGGACAGTACTGTGCTACTGCCAGAAACTACTACATTCTAGAACAGAGAGCTTGACATATAACCAATGCATGCATTTGTATACTTCCAGAAATACTTTCTCATAATTCTACACATGCAGCAAAGTTCGTTTCAAATGGCGATTTGTTTGGCTCAATGTGTGGAGGATTTACACAGGAATGAATTTCAACCTCAGTTACTTTCAAATGGCGATTTGTTTGGCTCAATGTGTGGAGATGCGGTGGCAAGAGAATCAGAAAAAAGCAAATGTCATTTAACTATGTCATGAGAGAAAAAATCCAATCTAAAACTGGGCCCATCAACCTATCACTGATGCATGATGGCAAGGTAGTACACATGTTGGTTTCAGAGTATAGCAAGCTTTCTACAGAAAGTAAAAGCATGGCGCGTGAGAGTTTTTTCTTCACAGACAGAAAAAGTAAAGAGAGAAAGGAATAATGAATAAAGGATCTCTCCTGCAGTCTTGCTGTTTGGCTGTAAATAAGTTGAAGTTGCAGATTAAAAAGAGCATGCTGAGGAAAAGAACTCATTTTGTAGGGAATTTCTCCTTTAAATCCTTTCCCAGCTTCCTCTAATTCAGTCAGTGGAGTTATTGTATTCAATCCTTGTGACTCACAATTGCAGTGTTGAAATGCCCCTATAAAAAGGCTAATAATCATCAATATGCAATTGAAATGCCTGATCAGTTACTACTTGCATAACAAATATAATGGTTTTCTCATGTAGTGTTGTTATTCTATTTCCACAATTCCACCTATCCAGAATGCGAACAATCCATCTCTTTCTCTAATTCTATTGAGGATGATAAGACAGGGAGCACATGGCACTACATTATCACAAGGCCTCAAATGTTCTCACATTATCAGTTAATCCTACATTATCACCGCTTGTTATGCTGGCTGGCAAAGTAGCAGAAATAACGGATTGAAAACCCAAAAGAGCACTTTAGATATATTACCTGCTGAGCAACAAGGTCTTTTTCTTCCTTCTCTTTAGCCCTTGTTAAGATCCATATGAACCTTCTCAGTTCGCAGCCCTGGTAAAGCTTCTTTGGTGCAAACTTAGAGCTTAATCAAGGGTAAACAAGAACATAATATTATCAAGTCCGCATAACAGAGGTGGTACATACCTTCAGATTGCTAACAATTGATTGAGCATCAAGAACAGAAGGATGTAGGTTATATACTGACAGAAGAGGCAATAAAGAAGATACAAATTGATCTCTCTTGATGAGCAGCCTATGGAGTAACAAAAGCAGAATTCCATGTTACATTACCAAAATTAGGCTATGAACAATTCAGGAAGATAGAAAACTCATTGTATCATGATCAGGTTCTATTATATGGGTGGTTGCTACAACATAGTTAATAGGTTGCATGCCCTGCAACCTTGTTTACATGCACATAGACTGCATTACTGCAATCTACTTCTAGTTTTTAGGATCTTTATGGAGCAGAAAGGTAGTTCACTCCATACAGTATCAATCATAGGAGAACTTAAGGTTGAAGGCCATAGCATTTAAAATAGGATGTAAAACTAGAAGGCAAGAACCTGCAGGGCACAACCTTATTTATGGACAAAGTTAATGTTAACTGTAAGAGATATTAATAATATTTACCTTTAGTAACTCATCTCTTCCTGAGCCATGCAAGACATTAATCTTCTTTGTTGTTCTTTCCTGTAGAAGAGGCTTCACAACTTAGCCATGAGTGAAAAGAAACGGCTGTGTTAAAATCGAATCGAAGCCAAAATTGGAATTAAGAAAATAATAGAACACATATTATGTATACAAACTGTAAGGTTGTTCATGAAATTAAATATGTATACTGACCTTCCAACATACCGAGAAAACATATGTTGCATTGACAATGTAATACGTCTCAGTTTTTTCAGGATAATTAAGGTCATCGATGGCTGTTATCGTGGATAACATCTGCATCGTGCAGAATGTTGATAAGTATATTGCTATGTTCATTTTGACTAAAAACTAAAAGCATATAGCAAAAGGTCAGCATACAGAAACAAACACAGCATTCATACTCAATGAACTTCAAAACCAAATTAGGACAAATAGAGAAATTTCTGGAGTATAACCAGATAGCCACCAAGAAGTTCACATAGGCAACAAATTCAGAACTCCTACAGTGAATCTCAGAAAACGCAGCTTCTCCTGTAGATCCAGAGACACATACGAGCTTCGCCCCAGCTACCGAGTAGAGAAATGCACCTAACTAAGACGAGATGAGCACGAGCATGAGCACGACGGTGGAGCTGGGGCGAGAGATTGGCATGGGAGGCAGCGAGGCTTACCTTACCTCTTCCGGAGCGAACGCGGAGTGAGGAGAAGACGACTGAAGTGAACCAGTAGCAGCTGGAGGGGGGTGGCAGTTAGGGGGGCGACGACGGGGGAGATGGTGGCATGGGTGGGGGAGCGGTGGAGAGTGGAGACTAGAGAGGGTGGGTGGTTGGCGTGTGTGTAGGTGTGGGGGTGGGGGTAGGGTTTTTCACTAAGTCACGGACTGATGAGCGTGCCGTGCGTTTCAATTTTCCTTGGACGCGCTTAGCTAATTTTTTCACGCGCAAGAGAAAATATTTTCAGCGACAAACAAACTGAGGTTTATTGACACATTTACCGACAAACGATCTGACCCTATAGGTTAAGAGTATTACCAATAGATAGTTGGTCGCTATTTATGCTTATTACCGACAGATGTTCTATCACAACGCATTACCAACAGATTTAGTGACGTTAAATGCCAATTTTTCTCGACATGTGTCTGACGCTAAAACGATGTCATGGTGTAGTGTTTATGGCAATACATTAATGTGCAAGAAAATATCGATAGAAAAATAAATACCTTAAATCACACTATTACATACCGGAATTGATTCTTTATTGCAGGGAAAATGTTTATTCTTCACAAGCTTCCAACCATTCATTCAATTTAATATTTCTTTTAAAACTGTAACAAATAAAGATGACTAATCATGAGAAGCTAGATTGATTCAATGAGGTATTTTGTATGTCGGTTTCAATCTTCTTCATAGCGGTTTTTTTGCTTAGGAACATGAACATTGTTTTAATTTATTTTGACAAAAATATTAGGGTATTATGCTAAAGCGCTCGTGGTTCTGCACATATTCATTCGAAAGAGGTTAGGAGTTCCCACCTAATCTTTTGATTGGTGTGCTATAGGATCACCTTTGGTCTTGGTACTATGAGCATAAAGTTTCTATTATTTGTACACCATGACCTATGTTCACTTCCTATTTTCCTCTTCATTCTATGAGGTATGGACACATCTAGCTACTAGCATTGATTTAATATCAACACAATGCTAGGTGGCTATAAAACTACATTCTTCTTGTAAACATTATTTTAAACTTTACGCAACTAACATACACAATCAATCACTTTGATATACTTATATGTGATTCGACGATTATATGATTTTAGTTGCATTCATGTGGAACATTGGGAGTATTCTATATCTCCTTCTATAGGGAGACAAAGATTGGTGCATATTCTATGCGCTATAGAATAATACTCTACAACGATCTTCTAATTAGTGAATAATAGTCGGAAAAAATCATCCCTTCTTTATGAGCTGTGGGTGAATACCACAATCTTTAACCACTTCTTCAATATGGTCAAAAGAGCCAATGCACTTCTTTCTTCAACTTGTTCACTCATTCATAATGAGATATTAAAGTGTTTGATTAATCTCATCATCGCTGAATGAAACGATCTGTTAGGGCTTAATTAATGGTAATTTAAAACTTCTTGTCCTCAATACAATTATCGACATTAGTGCCTCCATAGAAAATGTTCTATATTCAATGAACTATTTCACGATGCTAGTCATTGTGCACAAATTAGATCTAATTAAAATGTACATAATGTTGCAAAAATAATGGTACACAAAATTCTTATAGAATTTCTAAAATTTTCTATGAAATTCTCTACTTACTAATAAAAGTATTCATAATTAAATTCAAACAAACAATTAAAATAATAAATATATGCATAATAATAATAATAGCAAAATTCAATATTACTGAAATACGAAATTCAGATTCTGGAGGTCATTTTTAGCAAAAAAAAAAAGGTAGTTCTAGAGTTTTAGCAAATTTGAGGGCCTCTTCACGAAACTCCAACCTTTCGTGTGATTTTTTAGAAATCCAAGGCTCTTTTACAAATTTTCATTTCTTTTCCATTCTTGCTATTTCTTCCCTTCCTCTATTTCGTCTCTTCTCATGGGAGCATTAAGTGGCAGCGTTCTCACTTTTTGTGGCAACATTTGGGTCTACCGTGGCAGGGCGCCCGCCTGCCGTGACTGTGTGCCAGGCTGTCATGCCTGGCCTAAACCCTAAACTCGAGCCTGCTGGGGTGCGCATGGCGTGCTGTTCATTGATTCATTGCTCTATTAATAAATTCCATGAAACGCTAGTAGTGGTGTTCGAACTGACGTGTCTTCCCAAAAGCACGCTTACGCTTAGGGCACTCTCAACCCTCTATGTAGGATAGTGTTTTAAGTATTTATTATGCTGTCACATAGGAAAAAATATAATGTGGCAAGTAAATTAATGAAGAGAGATACTAGAACATGAAGAAACCATGTCTAAACTAAGGCACCATGTTATCACAATATCTAAGATAAAGATGAAATGTGATTGGATAGAAGGGGGAGAGAGAAATGAGATAGATGTATATAAAAATTAACTTTAGACTCATGCTAAGAAATCAGGGTTGGAAGTGTGGTTTTTATAGATGATATCTTATTGACATGGCAAGATAAGACACCACCTAAGAAACCATGGGTTGGGACTGCCCTTACGGCTACTAACCGACGTTGTGCCAGTGACTTCTAGTCAGCCGATTAGCAAAGATTGGAAATATGTTGGTGCACATAAATTTAATTTATTATTCACTACCACAGAAACAGTCTTCAGTGACTAAGATTTACTAACGAATAAATAATACACGTTAGTAATATACTTTTAGTAACGGATTATTTTACACCCATCAGTAAAGCTATATTATTAGTGAAGAGTCGTAATCTAGCCCATCACTAGAGAAGGGGCACCCCATTAATGACAGGTCATAATACTGTCCGTCACTTAAAGGTCCTAGCATTATTGATGGACATCATTATGACTTGTCACTAAAGATGGGCACCTCCATTAGTGATAGGTCACAATATTACTCGTCACTCATGTGTGTGCTCTTTAGTGACGGTGTTATTTTATCCACATCACTAAAGAATACGCAACCCTAGGACGACCATTAATGATAGGTTTTTAGCAATAACCGTCACTAATGATAAGTATTTAATCAGCTACGAGCTTTGATCCACTCAGCTCAGCACTTATTGCTCCCACCTGTCGCCGGCTTCACTCTTGTCCCATAACTGACGATCGGCCACAATTAACTAACGCAGCAACCGGCCAGCCGACCACGCACGCATGCCTAGTGATGGTGACCCACACTGTTACATGGTCGGGTCCATCGGTCAGCGCTATCGGTAGCACCAACGTGAGTCCAAAAGTTACGACGGTATATTTTTTCTCCATATGCGCCACCGTATTTTTTTGTCAATGTATATATGTTGTTTTATTTATTTTGTAGTAAACAAAGTGAAATAATTAGTTAACAACCAATGGATCTTTTCTATAAATTAATTTTGTTACAAATTTTAATATATGAAAGTATAATATAAATGGTGAGTTAGAGTCGCGTAACTGATTACGTCATCTCCCATTTGAAAGTGTTGGATTATAAATATGACTAGGCAGCTGGTCATATTTATAGGAAGGCGCTATCGAATTGTCCACGCACTTTGGACGGTCCAGAGATGTGCGGTCCATATAGCTAGACTCTGTGGTCCCGTACAGTTGTAGAGAGACTTTTGGTGGTGTCTCCCTGTTGTTCTCCAGATACACAACCCTCTCGACCCTAAGTCAAAACGTGTATTTAGATAATAGCAGGGAGATGCTACTGAAATTCTCTCTAGAACTGTACGAGATCACAGAGTCTAGCTACGTGGGCCACACATCCCTAGATAGGATTTAGGACCTATCCTTGCCTATTATTGCCTATTACATGCTTTAATTACCTTAAGTCATAAATTTGGATGGTTATTTTTTGATAAATTTATAGATGCCAACAACAAAGAGCTGGATGTATCTTGATTACCATACTTGCAATGAATACTTGAGTGGGGTGAAGTCTTTTATGAATGCTACTATAACAAACTTGAAAACTCAAGGAAAGACCGCAATGTGCTGTCTATACTATGATTGTAAGAACGAAAAAAGTTTCTAAAATTTGAATATATCTACGACTATTTGCTAAGACGTGGATTCAAAGAGAGATATTAGATATGGAACAAGCATGATGAAAAAGGAGAAAACAATGGTGAAGTAGATCAGATTGGTACTGATGGTAGTAAAGATGAAGGTAGGGCCGGTGGTATAGATTACATGAGCGACAATGATATATTAGGAATTAATAAAGATATGTATATTGATATAGTGGACAATGTTGACCAGATAGTGTGTGATGCGGAGGAACAAGCTGTATATTCTAAAGGGGAGTTTGCCCAATTCAAAAAACTTATGCGAGACTCAAAAACATCGGTTTATCCTAGTTATAAAGTGAAGCACACTGTCGTGACATTGCTACAAATGAAGGTGGTATATGGATAGTCCGATGTGAGTTTTAAAGCATTATTAAATTTGCTAGGGGACCTGCTACCAGAAGAGAATAAGGTGCCTACCACCGTGTACGGTGCTAAGAAGATCGTATGTCCGCTAGTAATGGGTCCTTTTAGTGATGGGTGTTTACCCGTCACTAATGACACGGCTTTACTGACGCGATAAGAGTGATGGGAGACATGTCCGTCACTATAGAGGTTATTACCCGTCACTATAGGGAGTTTCTATGTCAGTGATTTGCTATATGATATTATTAAGTATCATGTAGTTCAATTTAGAATAGTTTTTGAGTTCAACAAGATCTACAGAATAAAAAAGAATTTTTTTGCCTAGCCCAATAGCTGTCAGTACAAGTTTTTTTCACAAAAATGACATTACTAAATTTGTGATGTTGTACCAATGTTGGTGAAGTTTTTGGTCACACGTGTGGCCTGAGAGATCTGCTTCACTCTAGTGCAGGTCCTAAATTTGCGGTTCGTGACGTGCAAATCAGTTTGATCCTGCAACTGATAAGATAAACAAGAAAACCGTAAGTAGTAACACCTATCGTCTATCGAGCCGATAGTTTCAACACGTATCGGACTATCTATTAAATGACTGTAAATAAAATGCAATAAGAACATGATAAAGGCCAACCAACACAGCATATCGGGTGCACGATGTACGAAAAATAGATCTACTGTGAAACCTATCGAGACATCGGCATCGGCCTGAACCAACTAATCTGTGAAAGCAACTGAAAATAGTATCTAAGCTAGCATCGGGTCGTAAAAGCAAGACAAGTGAAATAACGCCAGGCCGATGCGTACCGCCTGACTCCGATACCCTGGATCATCGTGAAATTTAAGCATGTAGCATTGACAGACATGAGATAACCTATCAGCTTACACTCCGATAGAACTTGGCCTCACCATGCTCGATCTGTGTTCGCATTATCCTTTACTGTAATCGCAAGATTGGACCGAACCAAGACAGTCGCTAAATCACAGCAAATCATAATGCTAAACATATCGGAACACACTTCGTCCAGATGAACGATACATGATGTGAATCAAATACATAGACTAAGATGTCAAACTTAACCGATGAAGCCTTAGACTAATATGTTTGATCTAAACCACGCATTTGATACAGCATGATCGATACATAGACTAAGATGTCGAACCTAACCAATGAAGCCTTAGACCTACGAATCAATACATGTTTGGTGGAACTTATCCCTCGTCGGAGATCGAAACGATGCAGCCCCGCGGAAGAGCAAGAACTGCACCGGGAGTTGATTGATCTGTTGATTGATTCCTATTCTAATCTAAAATTTACATATTTATAGTCCGGAGACTTGCCATCCTATGCGGATACGACTGCAACCGATTCCATCTTTATCTTCGCAGCAAAATCTATCCCCTCCTTTATCGGCTTCTTTGTATCTTTATCCGG
>KE372224.1:163879-192572 GCA_000418225.1 Zizania latifolia
CGACAGCTCCGTCGCGGTCGAGTCATCTCCTCCTCTTCTCCTTCATCCTCATCGTGCAATCTTCATCACCCTGTTGACAAGCACTCATCACCTCATGGTTCATACCATGACTCCTCAGTCGCACTACTGGGTTAGAACTGGTTAAGGTATGAGAAACCCTAACCTTGCTCTGATACCACTCTAGGTCACCAACTTGAAATGACCGACCACGTACGTTGCGATCATAATATCGGTGAAGTACTTGTTGGTACCGATCGGACTAAATTACGGTGGCTAGTCGAGCTTCTTCGAGGTTGTCGATGTCTTCTGCTCGTGTTTGTTCGGCGACGCCCTCTTCATAATATTTGATTTTTGGAGAGTCATGGAGCATATCCACCGGTAAAATGGCCTCCAACCCGTACACCAGGAAAAACAAGATCTGATCGGTGGCTCGGCTGAGCTGAGTGCAAAGTCCTCAAAGAACAGCTGGCAGTTCCTTCATCTACCGACCACTATATTTATTGAGAGGGTCAAAAACTCTGGCCTTCAAGCCTTGGAGTATCATGCCGTTGGCTCGCTCGCATTGTCCATTCGCCCTTGGATGTGCCACGTATACATATTTGACTTCGATGCATTGGTCTGCGCAGAATTCCCAAAAGTCGTTGCCAGTGAACTGAGTCCTGAGATCGGTAATGATCTAATTGGGGACGCCATACCGGTAAATTATGTCCTGAATGAACTCTGCGGCTTTCTTAGCAGTGCTGGTCCTTAGTGGCATGATTTCAATCCACTTTGTGAACTTGTCAACGGCGATGAAGAGGCGATCATATCCCTGAGGAGCCTTCTGAAATGGGCCAACCATGTCAAGCCCCCAGCATGCAAACGGCCACGAAGGCAGAATGGTTTAGAGAGCCTAAGTAGGGAGATGATTTTTCTTGGCAAAAAATTGGCATCCTTGACAGCTCCTGACTAGTAGCTTGGCGTCTTCGTTGGCGGTCGAGCAATAAAAACTTGACCGAAAATCCTTGCCTACCAGTGTTCGAGCGCTGGCGTGATTTCCGCACATTCCCGAGTGCACTTCTTGCAATATGTCCAACCCCTCGGATCGACTGACGCATTTCATGAGCACTCGGGTTGAAGCAGCCCTCTTGTATAACTCCGACCCCACAACGACATACTGCGTGCTCCGTCGGGCGAGACGAATGGTTGAATCCTTGTCTTTGGGAGTTTTAGCGGTGAGGATAAAGTCGATGAGGGGTTGTCACCAATCGTCATCGTCGTCAGTAATGATTAAGACAGAAGAGACTTCCTTATTGTCCAAGGGTTAAACCTCGTCAGTTTGGACCGAAGGCTTTTGGAGCTCTTAGAGAAAAATGCCGCTCGGCACTGGAGCTCGGGATGATCCCAGCTTGGCGAGGAGGTCGGCGGCTGAGTTCTCATCCCTGGGGACATAATGGAACTCAAGGGCAAAAAATTGCCTTCTAGCTTTCGAACCTCTTTACAGTACGCGTCCATCTTCTCAATGGTGTAGGACCAGTCTTTATTTACTTGACTGGTAATTAACTTGGAATCTTCGTACACCATTAAGCGCTTGATCCTAAGGGAGATGGCGATTCGCAAGCCGTTGACGAGTGCTTCATATTCGGCTACATTATTAGACGCCATGAATAATAGCTGAAGAACATATTTTAGTCTTTCACCTTGGGGAGAAATCAGGAGAATTCCAGCGCCTGCACCATCAATACAGAGGGAACCATCGAAATACATGACCCAATGCTCTTGAATATCGGTAGTTGGCGGAAGTTGAATTTCCGTCCATTCGGCGAGGGCTTGAGACTTGATGGCCGTTCGAGGCTTGAAATCGAGGATATATTCACCCAACTCGATAGCCCATTTTACAATCCGACCAGTAGCGTCCCAATTCTGAAGGATGTCTCCGAGTTGATATTCGATGATGATGTTCACCGAGTGTGCTTGAAAATAATGCTTGAGCTTTTGGACGGTAATGAGGACGATGTATAGGAGCTTCTAGACCTGAGGGTATCAGATTTTGGACAGTCCGAGTACCTTAGATATAAAGCATACCGGTCGTTGGACCGGGTAGGTGTGGCCCTCCTCTAGGCGCTCAGCGATCATGGCTGTACTGACCACATGGGTCGTGGTAGAGATGTAGAGGAGTAACGTATCTCTAGGGGTCGGTGCGACCAGGACTGGCGGTGTGGAGAGAAATTTTTTGAAGATAGCAAATGCCTAATCAGCCTTCGGAGTCCATGTGAAATTACCCTCTTTTTTTAGCAGCTTGAAGAACGGTATCCCCCGTTCACCAAGTCAGGAAATGAATTGTCTAAGTGCAGTCATGCAACCAGTGAGGCGCTGAATGTTCTTGACGCTGACTGGCTTAGCCATATTTATAATCGCCGAGATCTTATCAGGGTTAGCTTCGATTCCCCGACTGCTGACAATAAAACCGAGTAGCTTCCCGGTTAGCACCCCGAACACTCATTTCTCGGGGTTGAGCCGCCACCTAAACTTGCAGAGGTTGTCAATAGTTTCCTGGATGTCAGGAATAAGATCTTTCGTTCGCTTGGATTTGATGATGACATCATCCACATAGGCCTCCACATTGTGCCCGATCTGGTCGGTGAGGCAACGTTGAATGGCTCGCTGATATGTTGCCCCGGCATTCTTGAGCCCGAAGGGCATTGAGGTATAGCAGTAGGCGCCAAATGGAGTGATGAAGGATGTCTTCTCTTGATCTTTCTCCTTTAGGCTGATATGGTGATATCCCGAATAACAATCTAGGAAACAGAGGAAGGAACTGTCGGCGGTAGAATCGACCACTTGGTCAATGTGCGGCAGCGGGAAAGGATCTTTTGGGCATCGCTTGTCGAGTTCTGTATAGTCAATGCACATTCTCTATTCTCTATTTTTCTTTTTTACAAGGACTGGGTTTGCTAGCCAGTCAGGATGATATATCTCTTTTATAAACCTAGCCGCTAATAGGCGGGTGACTTCCTCCTTGATGGCCTCTTTACGATCCTGGGTGAATCGTCGTATTTTTTGTTTGACCGGCTTAGCGGTCGGGAAGACATAGAGTTCATGCTTAATCAGCTCCCTTGGTACGCCCGGCATGTCGGAGGGGTGCCAGGCGAATATGTCGATGTTGGTGTGAAGGAAGCTGACGAGCGTGCTTTCCTATTTAGGATCTAGCGCTGTCCCGATCAGCGCTGTCTTGGAGGGGTCAGCGTCCGAGAGCTGAATGCTTTTGTACTCAGTTGACGAGGGTGCTAAGCCTGAGGTTGACGGCGTGGTGGTTGGGATCTCCATGTCGTGGGTCAGCGCAGTCTTGGCTGCTTGGACGGTTTCCTCCATCCGCACAGATATGTCGACCACCTCTCCCAAGGCGAGGTTGTCCCACTCACACGCTTGAGAGGTGGTGACGTCCCCCTTTACCGAAAAAACCTCTTCTAGTCTAGGGATCTTGAGGACCAGATACATGTAATGGGGCACTACCATGAACTTGGCGAGGGACGGCCGTCCGAGCACAGCGTGGTAGGCGGTCTTGAAGTCAGCGACGAAGAATTTGATGTGCTCGGTCCTGTAATTGTCCCGAGTGCCGAACGTCACCAGTAGGGTAAGCGTGCCGAGTGGAATGGAGGCCTTCCCCAGGACAATTCTGTAAAAAGGCGTGTCCGTCTTCTATAGCACCGACATGTCGATACCGAGCGCCGATAGGGTCCCCTTGAATAGGACATCAAGGCCGCTGCCACCATCAATCAGCACCCTCTTTAGGCGCACCTTGAGGATTACTAGGTCGACCACCAGTGGGAACCGACCTGGTTTGGGGACGTTCGTCCACTGGTCATCCCGACTGAAGGTGATCGGGACTTCTGACCACCGTAGGCGCTTGATTGCCTTGTCACTGATGGTGTTGATGCGACGGGCAAGCGATTGCCCCACCGAAGATCATGGAGACCATCCGAGCGGGCTCCTGGAAGTCATTTTCGACCGGGGGTTCGGCGTCTTTGTCCTCCCGGCGAGGCTTCTTCTTTTTGTCATCCCGGTGACTCTTGTCTTGCCGGGAGTTTTCTTCCGCCTCTTTAATCATCTGGTTCTACAACTGGTAGCACCGGTGAGTGGTGTGGCTGCTATTTGGATAGAAAATGTAGGGCTTATCTAGCATCTCCTGTATCACCGAGTGCCCCCGATCTCTAGATCTGGGTTTCTCCTCGGCGACCATGACGTTCTTAGACTTCCTCTTTCGATCTTTTGATTGGAAGGACTCTGGCTTGTCGCAGTCATCACGCCGCGGTGATCGGCGACGATCGTCCGAGCGCTTCTTGTTTTTGTGGGATTCCCGAGTGGTCGGGTGCATCTACTCCCGCTCGGCGTCCTCGACGTTGGTGAATTGCTCGGTGGTGGTGATCATCTCGCCTGGAGTCGCCGGCTCGTTTATCACCAGGTGGCAAAATAACTCTGACCGTTTCCTCAATCCATCTTGAAAGATGGAGATGACGTCGGCGTTGGAGATGCTGGCGACGGTGTTCTGGTGCTCAGAGAAGCAGTGAATATAATCCCGAAGGGACTCGTCACTCTTCTGGCATATTTGGCACATGTCATGCCGATAGGCTGGCCTTTGCCATATCCCTTGATAATTGGCGATAAAAATATCGCACAGCTAGTCCCAGGAGTCGATGGAGTTCTTCGGGAGCCTAGCTAGCCAACTGATAGCAGCTGGGGTGAGCATGACGGGGAGGTAATTGGCCATTATGTTGTGGTCCCCGTTTGCTGCTCGGATGGCTGTATAGTACAGCCATAGCCACTGGGAGGGGTCGGTCTTACCGTCGTAGGGCTCAATCCCTGACGGACGAAAACCCCGCGGCCATACCACTCGGCGGAGTCGCTCGGTGAAGGCCGGGAAGCCGTTGCGGTGGGAGTCAAAGTCCTCTGGCTGGCTAGCTCCCGGCGTTCCGTGGCTTCGGTCGAAGCATTCCCGACGACGAAGTTCACCGCGCTCGTGTTCTCGACGACGGCAAGAAATAGTGTTGCACGCATCGTGCACTTGGTTGATGATCTCTCGGGCATCACCCGAGTAAGAACTCCCATGGCGCTCGCTCGGTCAGGTGCGTCATGTTCGACTGGACGATCAGAGAGTAGTGTCACGGTCGGGAGATCGCGATCGTGCGGGCGGCGCCGCCTCGACGAGTTGGGCGGCGATAGCCCACATCATTGCTTGAGCCCTCTGAAGCTCGGGTGTGTCGGGGAGGGCGGAGAGTGTCCTCTCAATGGCGACAAGATTTGCCGTGGGCGTGCGGTACACGGTGTGACCTTCAAAGTCCATCGTTAACATTTCTTGCGTGTCTTGATGCGAGGCTCTAGCTGTTTGAGCCCTTTCTCAACGAAGTAAGCGGGAGGCATTCTGCCTTTGGCGCTCCCACCGGTGAGTGCTGGACTCAGCGGCCGTCATCATCATGACACCTTTGTAGGAGGAGGCGTCGGTGTGACCAACATGTTCTGCCTCTAGGTTCGTGCCAAAGCAACCTCAGTGAATTGGCGCCACTGGACCGTGCGCCCGCCTGAGTTGACGACATGATGAAGTCGGCGGGGGAGTCAATGGAGATGGGTCGGCGAGTGCTTGGTGGAGTAGGACGTTCATTCGCCTTGATCGCCTTGGGGCGAACCACGCCCCGTGCGAAGGAAGTAGTTGGGCGCATGATGAGAACGAGTTGGTGCATAGAATCGCTAACAAAAGTCAGGCTCCCAAAGGTGATAATGAAGCCAATGGGAACCTGGGTGTTAACATTGCACAAAACAGCCATTGAATCTGAATTTAAAAATCTCACAGAGCCAAAGCCCCTACCTGGCGCGCCAACTATCGTCGCGTAAGTACGACAGTCCTCTATGGGGTTACCCACATAGGTGATTTGAGTAGGTGTAAGGGGACGACTGTTGTCGAAATTCAATGGTTGACTCAAAGAATAAGAGACACAAGAATTATACAGGTTCGGGCCTCCCGGAGGATAATAATCCTAGTCCCGTGGGTGAAAATATAAGCTTAATGGCGTGAAATGGCCTTAAGCGTAGTAGACTGTGTAGTCAAAAGACAATACTTTTTCATGCCCGTAAGAGGTTACCCCGAGCCCTTTATATACTGCTAGGGCTAGGGGGTTACCGCTTAGGCTTTATGTGCCCAATTAAGTCCCTTTACAATAGTGAAAACGGTCGAAACGTGGGCTATTAACCCTAGCATTACTCGCTGTCTTGGTTGAGCAGTTACACGCCCACGCTTTATTGTCATTGATGAGGCAGTCTAGCTGTCAGCGTTGACTGTCCGAGTGCCTGCGATCGGGCCATCTTCTTGAGTGCAGGACTCGGGAGCTTTTCAGACTGTCGACCGCTTCTTGGGCTATTGAATGATCCGACCCCTTCTGGGTTGTCTTTAATGCTTCGTCTCCTGACTCCTCCTTCTACCTCATCGCTATCATCTTCGGGAAGTACTCCGGGGTCATATCCTCGACACCTGGGTACTCCATGATGGGTTTTAGTGAAGTGTATCGGGGGTAGGTCTAGTCCATTGAGGAGATCAATATAAATATGTTATGTTAAGATATACCAGGAAGGATATTTTCGGGGATATGACCTCCGGGTACCCCATGTTGGGCTTATTAGTCCAGACCGAGAGCAAACCAAGCCTAGCATTGTCGTTCGATATGGCCCATAAAGAGGGGTTAGGTTCCGATAAGGAAGGATAGGTCCTTATCGGAGAACCAAGCCCTAGATATGGTATAGAGAGATTTGTTTGTTCCAGAATTCTTGTAATTAGGAGATTAGCACCCGAGTTCGATAGGTAATCATAGATATCGGAGATCGACTTGGGATAGAGTCCTAGGATTGTTGGGCTCGCCCCTTAAGTATATAAAGAGGGCGAGGCACCCCCTAAGGCATCTAATCATTGAATCACATCTTATTCTTCTTACTTTTGACGCCTTAAGTCTTAATAACACTGAACGTAGGGCTATTATTGTTACAACCTAAAATTTTCAAAATATAAAAGTAATAAAAGCTGTGAATAAAATAAAAGTAAAAGGATTTTTCAGTAAAAGAAATAAAAATGGAATTTTTCCCAAAGAAAAAGAAAGGATTTCTGAGTATTAAAAATTAAGAAAGAAAATTTTGCAAGTAAAAGGTTGCTGAAATTTTTTGCAAAAGTCTCTAAAAATATAAAGAATTTTTAAAGAATTTTTTAGGAATTTTTCTGAGCTAAAAATATATTTTTCTGAATTTTTAGAGCCTTTTTAAGAGAAAAAGAATTGAAAATCAGTTTTTATTTAAAAATCTGAATCCCTCATTTTGGGCCGACTCCTGCCGGCCCATTTCCCCATGTGCCCCTGCCTCAACCCACAGCCGCGCCCTACCAGCCCACCTTTGCCCGCAGGCCCAGCAGCCACACGTGCCCCCACCAACCACTGACATGCGGGCCTCGCCTGTCAGTCCCATCCCCAACCTCCCGCTAGACTTCCTCGCGTCCTAGCGCCACCCGCCGCCATGCCGATCCACCTCCGCCGTCATCGTGGGCCTAATCCGAGCTCGGATTCATGCTCCCCGCACCGCCCCTGCCTTTTCCCCTATGGATTTGAGGCCGGCCCGTGCCCGCAACCACCGCCCGCCTTTGCCGCGCCACCTTATCCACGCTTAACTTTGCTGTCCGCCGCTATAAAAAGGACACCCGAGCTTTGGCCTCTCGTTTAGACTCCCTAGCCGCCGCCCTAGCACCGCCGATCGCCATCTCCGCGTGCGCCGCCGCTCCGCCGCCTTTGCTCGCCTCTAGCCATTTATGCTCGTCGTCGCTCCGGTGGCCGCTAGCCCTCGTCGTCGCCACCGTCGGCCTCAACGTCGCCTGCTGGCCCTCGGCCATAGCTCCGCCATTGCAGTCCCTTTCCACTACCGGCCGAATTCCATCATCGCCGCTCACCGTCGACCGCTCCAGTGAGTTCCCCATCCCTCGCTGGTTCTGTTTCTGCCTTTGCCGCCGGACACCGCGTTGCCATTCGCCGATGACCCTAGGTCCTTGAGCCGCCGTCGCTCGCCGCCCCGGCGTGGCACCGACGTGGCGGCCGTGTGGCTGCTGCGTCTATGCCACATGCGCAGCCACCGCTTGCTTGGGTGCCACAAGCGTGCCACGTGGCAAACCAAGTGCACGCATGCCCGCAGCCCTCTGCTGACGCCATAAACCTGATTTTTTTGTAGAAAAATAATTCTGTATTGCCTCATAAATCCTTTTTAGTTTCTGAAAATCACATAATAGAGTTTAAACTTCAAAAGTTCATATCTGAATCATCCGAACTCTAAATTTAACCATTCAAATTGTAGAATTTTTCGAAAATTGAGCTCTACCCATTAAATATATGTTCGTACATAGAATGCTTGGTTTTCTATACTGTCTTAAATAATTATTGTTTGGATGTATTGTTGTTTAGTCTCCGAAGTGCCGAAAGAGCCTGTGTACATCGAGGAAGCGTCTATTTTCTTTCCTGTTCAGCAAGGCAAGTTGTTCAAGTTTTCCATTTGATCATATTGAACCCATGTATTCAAAGCTACTATTAATTCAAAATTGCATTTTATTTTATAATGTCATCAGGATTGGGATATAAACCTGCTTGTATTGCCTCCTGTTGCCATGTACCTATTTCTTGTTTACCTAGGGACTATTAAACTTAACCAGTATGAATGCTTGTTATGGTTTATCTGGATATTTAGGATTGCTTAGCCTTGCCTTGAAACTAGTATCACATTCATCATGCTCATTAATACCACTTACATGTTAATGTTGGCTTATATGATTACTTATTGATTAGTGAACTGGTTCATGAATTTAATGTCACTAAAACTTGACTAAGGTGGGTTATGAGTACATGGTTCGTGGTTCTACTAGTCATGCTCATGACACTTTAAGGACCAGTTCATGGACTGTTTTTGCATTGTAAATTTGCACTCACCATAAGTCAGCATGGGCAATGGTTTGACCTAAAACCTATAGATCCCTGGTGGAGCATCGAGATGGCCAGTAGCCCTGCACTCTTCGAAGTCTTTGCTATTACGGATGGAGAGCGCTAGGGGGTATCAGGTAGATGGTAACCTGGGGTGTGAAGCCTAGAGGATCTAGGTGAATGGTCTTATCATAGCTCTTTTCTGAGGTACCATGGTGATATTGAGGCGCATGGTGACATGTTGTAGGGCTGTGTCTTATGGGTAAAGTTGTGTACCTCTGATCAGAGTAAAACTATTCAAATAGCCGTGCCCACGGTCAAGGGCGGCAATGCAAGGTCACTCATGATTAGTCTCACTGTTATTTGATTAACTTGATATTACTTTCTGTTTAACCTGGTTAGCTCTGGCTTAGAGTGGTTTGCTTGGTTTTTGGGCCTGATGACTCTAGATGAGAGTTATTCAATGATTGAATAATACTGCTTTTAAGGTTCCTACTTAATTAGAACTACTCTTTAAATTATGTCTTTCTTTAATGTTGTTTTTATACAAACGAGCCCTATTATGCCATCCTTTGTATTCCCCGTGTATTATAACTGTTCCGCTTGGATGGCTTGCTCAGTATTTAAAATACTCACCCTTGCATTCCCCCACCATCAGAGGAGGAGTTCATTAGAGAAGATGAATGTGGTGCCTTTTGAGCTAGGCCCAGTCAAGTCTGCCTGTAGAGTAGAGTCACCGTTGCGTCAATAAAGTTCAATTAGGAGTTATTTATGATTGTCATTAATGTTTTGAGGTTCCAATTCCACCTTTGTAATAAGTATATTATTTACTTCGTCATGAATAATTATGCTTTTGATGTCCAATAAATTATCTATTGTGTGCCTCGGTTGATTTCTGGACAAGGGTACTTTTCGCACAATAAATCGCAAGAAAATGGTTGGAATTTCTAGGTGTGACAAGTTGGTATCATAGCTACCTTGACTATAGGAATGGCCAAATGGTTTAACCCTAGGAGCTAAAAACTATTTTCTAGTTATACTCCTCTCCTCTTCTCTCTTCAAAAAGGTGCTTCTTTTTCTAGAAAAGTGGTGTTGATTTTATTTTATTTTATTCTTTCTAGATGTTGTCTGAGGGATCCTAATCCCGGAGGTGCTTCAAGATAAAGGGTTTTGTCAAGGAGTTGAGGCATATGGCATTTTTCCTTGGATATCAGGAGGTTTCTACTTATGCCCAAGTCAGATCAGTTACCCATAGAATAGTAGAAGTGGTTGTTTCCATTATGAGTGAAAGAGAGACTATCCCATAAATGATAGTTGAAGTAGAAGAGAGAAATTTTGATCATGCCTATCAAGAAGCTGCTTATGCTGCAATTAGAGAACTTCGAGAGTGCTATGCAGCCAACTTATCAGAGTCACAATATAGGTATCACCCGAGGAAGACTCATCAAGATGATTATGCAGAGTATTCACCCAATGGTGAAGAACATAGTGCTACAATGGTCAGAGTGAAGAATATGCTGAACACGATGAATGATTGTCACAAGGATGCACTTATTGGAGCACATGAGCAGGAGAACAGGAATCAACAGACCATTTGTCAATTGTAGAATCAAGTGGATATGCTGTGCAAGGAAGTTGCTGCCCTGAATGGAGAATCGCCACCAGGAGGTGCCAGGATCTACCGTACCATAAGGAAGTGAGTTCAGATACTGCCTAGGGTACAAGTGATCAAGAGGGTGCGTGAAGAGCAGATCATCATCATCGAGAGTGATGAAGGTAAGGATGATAAGGAAGATAGAGTCATGGAAGAGGAAGATTCAGAAGAGCCTGAGTTTTCTTTTGATTCAGCTATAGAGGAGCCTAGTCCTTAGAGTCTTTATTTACCTTTAGTACGTTGTGTTAGGCATTTGTTTTGCTTAGGCTAAATACTTGTAAGCTTTGCTTGTCTATAGTGTGTGGCTTGTATCGGCCCCTATGATACATCTGCACTTTGGAGTTTTCTTCTAGAGTCTAATAAAAAATCGTAACAAATTTCAGAGCAGTATAAGATGTTTTTCTCTTTTCTCTTTCTAAATTCTGCCTATCCCCTTTTTCATTTGCTCTCTTCAGCAAAATCGTTTAGACCCGCTGTGTCAACTCTCAGGAAGGTATGAAAGAAGCTAGTGGATCTAACAATAGATAGCCTCAGCAGCAACATCAACCTCATCTCCCTCCTTTGATGCCAGAGAACCCTACCATGGCACAAGTACTTGCTAACCAGAACCAACTCATAGCTATGTTGATGAATCAGATGAATGCTCAGCAATGTGCCCCGCCTGCTCAACCCCCACCTGCACCTGTCCCAGTCTAGAACAAGTTATCAGAATTTCTCCCTGTGAGGCAGCCTGTTTTCTCTAGCACTACCAACCCGATGGAGGCTAGTGACTGGCTGTTCACTATTAAGAAGAAGCTAGAAGTTCTACAGTGCACTGATCAAGAGAATGTTTCTTTTACTTCCCACCAACTTTAAGGTCCAGTAGGAGAATTGAGTCACTTTAAAGAGAATAGAGTTGATGGAATAGAGATTACTTGGGCATATTTTTCAGCTGGTTTTAGGAAGGCCCATGTTCCTGATGGACTAGTGGCTCTGAAGAAGCAGGAATTTTGTGCCATCAAGCAAGGGAATCGTTCTGTCACTAAATATCTGCATGAGTTTAGTCACTTGGCTCGTTACACCCCTGAAGATGTTAAGTCAGACGCTGAACGTCAGGAGAAGTTCCTTGGAGGTACTAATGATGAACTGCTCGTTCATCTATTTTTTGGAGATTATGTTGATTTTCAGAAGTTGGTTGCTAAGTCGATTCGTCAAGAGGATCAGCATAACAAGATGGAGTAAAAGAAGCGTCGGATGGTGCAGAACCAACAGTCCAACAATCAGAAGGCCCGTTTTATGATGGTCCCGCAACAATAGTAGTCAGGAGGACCCAATGCTCAGGCCAATCATCCTCATCAGTTCTATGCTACTAGTGGGAGTGGAAACACTAGTAATGCACCTCAAGCTTATCGTACTGCCCCAGTCACCGGTTCTAATCAAGTTCCTTTAAAGGATAAGAGTGGAAAGCCAATTGTGTGTTACAATTGCTATAAGCCTGGTATTATGCCGACAAGTGCCTGGAGCCCAAGCATCCGAATAGAGCTGCAGCAGCCCTAGCCCAAACTCCCGTCAGACAAGTCAAGGCAAGGGTAAACCACATGACAGCAGAAGTAGCTCAAGCTACCCCTGATGTAGTATTGGGTACATTCCCTGTTAACTTAATACTTGCAACAATACTTTTTTGATTCCGGTGCAACTCATTCTTTCATATCGAAAAGTTTTGTGTAAAAACATGGAATGGATGTAGAGCCCCTTCCCCACTCGTTAGTGATCTATACCCTTGGTCACCAGATGCCTACCTTTCTTTTTAGTCCTCTGGTAACCATTGAGATCCTTGATGTCTCTTTTCTAGCCAACCTCATCTTAATAGAATCCAATGACCTAGATGTCATTTTGGGAATGAATTGGTTAGCAAAACATAAGGGTGAAATTAAGTGTGTGACTAGAGAAGTCACTGTAACCAATCACCTTGGCTAGACCATCACTTTCCATAACCTGAACCCGTCTGGTTTGAAGATCATATTGAATGAGGTCAAGATTGAAGAAATACCTATGATGCATGAGTATCCCGATGTTTTTCTGGAAGAGTTACATGGTATGCCACCCAAAAGAGACATTGAGTTCATAATTGATCTAGCTCCCGGTACAGCCCCAATTCATACGAGACTGTATTGGATGGCCCCAAATGAGTTAGCTGAAGTAAATAAGTAAGTGGAAGAACTACTAAAGAAAGGATACATTTGTCTAAGCACTTCACCTTGGGGAGCTCTAACTGTCTTCGTGGAGAAGAAGGACAAGTCCAAGAGAATGTGTGTTTATTATAGAGCTTTGAATGAAGTCACAATCAAGAATAAGTACTCCCATCCTTGTATTGATGATTTGCTTGATCAGTTACAAGGAGCCTTAGTTTTTTCTAAGATAGATCTTCGGTCAGGGTACCATCAGTTGAGAATTCGAGAAGATGATATCCCCAAGGCAACTTTTATGACCCGTTATGGATTGTTTGAGTATCTGGTAATGTCGTTTGGGTTGACTAATGCCCCTTCTTTCTTCATGAATCTGATGAACAGTGTGTTTATGGAATATCTAGATAAGTTCATCGTGGTGTTCATTGATGATATTCTTATTTATTCTGAGATAGAGGAAGATCATGTAGCGTATTTACACCTAGCACTACAGAAGTTGAGAGAACATCAGTTGTATGATAAGTTAAGTAAGTGTGAGTTTTGGTTGAGGGAGGTGAAGTTTTTGGGTCACATTATCTCTTCTACCAGAGTTGCTGTTGATCCTAGCATAGTCGAATCCGTTACTGACCGGGTGTAGCCCCAGAATAACACTGAGATAAGGAGTTTCCTTGGACATGCAGGTTATTACTGTCGGTTCATTAAGAATTTCTTCAAGATAGCTAAGCCTATGACCAAGTTGCTACAGAATGATGAGAAATTTGTTTGGACACCTAAGTGTGAAGAGACTTTCATAGAGCTGAAAAAAAGATTAGTATCAGCCCCAGTGCTAATTCTGCCAGATCCTAAAGGAGATTTCCAAGTATATTGTGATGCATCCCATCAAGGTTTAGGATGTGTGTTGATGCAAGGAGAAAATGTAGTTGCCTATGCTTCTCAATGATTGAGACCTCATGAGCTAAATTACCTGACTCATGATTTAGAAATGGCGACAATGATCCATGCTCTAAAGATTTGGCGTCACTATCTCATTGGGAACCGTACAGAAGTCTTCACAGACTATAGGAGTTTGAAGTATATCTTCACCCAACCAGATTTGAACCTTCGGCAAAGAAGATGACTCAAGTTAGTCAAGGATTATGATGTTAGTATTCAGTATCATCCTGGTAAAGCTAATGTGGTAGCAGATGCCCTTAGTCTCAAGATCTATGGGAATGCTATTTTAGTTGAGGAAGTATCTTTGGAATTGCAACAAGAGTTTGAAAAGTTAGGTTTGAATATTGTTACGAGTGGGTTTTTAGTAGCCTTAGAAGCCCAGCCTTAGCTGTTAGACCAAATTTCTGAAGCTCAAGTGAATGATCCATATATTCTAGATGTTAAGGAAAGCAAGAAGGAAGGAAAAGCTCGTGAGTTCGTTGAGGATGAGCAAGGTAACTTATGGCATGGAAGTCGTATCTACATACCTAATAAGAAGGAGTTGAAGGATCTCATACTTCGTGAAGCCCATGAGACCCAGTACTCTATTCATCCCTGGAGTACCAAGATGTATCAGGACCTTCAACAGAAGTTTTGGTGGCCTAGCATGTACCATGAGATAGCAGAATATGTAACCCTATGTGATGTGTGCCAGAGAGTAAAAGCAGAACATTAGACATCTGCAGGGTTACTCGAACCTTTGAGAGCGCCTGAATGGAAGTGGGAAGAAGTTAGAATGCACTTTATAACCAGATTGCCAAGAATGACCTCTGGGTATGATTCTATTTGGGTTATTGTTGATCGGTTAACAAAGGTGGCTCACTTTTTACCAGTTAAGGCAATCTATCGTAGTAGTCAGTTGGCGGAGCTATACATGGCTAGAATCGTCTGTTTGCATGGAGTTCCTAAAAGGATAGTGTCAGATAGAGGAAGTCAGTTTACTTCCAAGTTTTGGCAGAAGCTACAAGAAGAATTGGGTACTCATCTGAATTTCAATACAGCCTATCACTCCCAAACAGATGATCAGATAGAAAGAGTGAATCAGATTTTGAAAGATATGTTAAGAACCTGTGCTCTAGATTTTGGAGGATCGTGAGATAAGAACCTACAGTTGCAATAAGGTTGTAAAAGAAGTCAGTGAAAGAAGAACCCAAAATAAGGTTGTAAAGTTTTACAACGTTCAATGGAGCAATCATTCTAAAGAGGAAGCTACTTGGGAGCGTGAAGATGAATTGAGAGTCAATCACCCGCACCTTTTAACAAGCGCCTCTGAATCTCGAGGTCGAGATTCTGTTTAAGTGGGTAGGTTTGTCACAGCCTGAATTTTTCAAAATATAAAAGTAATAAAAGCTGTGACTAAAATAAAAGCAAAATGAATTTTCAGTAAAAGAAATAAAAATAGAATTTTTCCCAAAGAAAAAGAAAGGACTTCTGAGTATTAAAAATTGAGAAAGAAAGTTTTACAAGTAAAAGGTTGCTGAATTTTTTTTGTAAAAGTCTCTAAAATGTAAAGAATTTTTCTGGATTTTTTCTGAGCTAAAAATATATTTTTCTGGATTTTTGGAGCCTTTTCTAAAAGAAAAAGAATTAAAAAATTAATTTTTATTTAAAAATCCAAATCCCTCCGTTTTGGTCTGACTCCTGCCGGCCCGTTTCCCTGGCGCGCCCCCGCCTTAGCTCGCAGCTGCACCCCGCTAGCCCACCTTCACCCGTAGGCCCAACAACCACGCGCGCCCTCGCTAGCCACTTACATGCGGGCCCCGCATGTCAGTCCCGTCCCCAACCTCCTGCTCGCCTCCCTCGTGCCCTAGCGCCACCCACCGCCGTGCCAATCTGCCTCCGCCGTCATCGTGGGTCCAATCTGAGTCCAGATTTGTACTCCCCGCGCTGACCCAGCCTTTTCCCCCATGGATCTGAGCCCGACCTATGCCCGCAACCACCTCCGCCATGTCAGCCGCCCGCAACCGCCGCCCGCCTTCGCCGCCGCCATATCCACGCCTAACTCTGCCAGCCGCTGCTATAAAAAGGACTCCCGAGTTTGATCTCTCATTTAGACCCCCTAGCGGCTGCCCTAGTGTCGCCAATCACCGTCTCCACTTGCGCTGTCGCTCGACCGCCTCTGCTCGCCTCTAGCCTTTGCTCGCCATCGCTTCGGTGGCCGCCAGCCCTCGCCGTCACCACCGTCGGCCTCGTCGTCGCGTGCTGGCCCTCACCGCCAACCACCGAAAGCCCGTCGCCACCATTGACCCAAAGCTGTCGCCGACCCTTTCTGCCACCGGCCGAATTCCATCACCGCCGCTCGCCGTCGACCACTCCGGTGAGTTCCTCGTATCTTACCAGTTCTGTTTCTGCCGTTGCCACTGGCCGCTAGGCCACCATTTGCCGGTGACCCTAGGTCCCCGAGGCGCCGTTGCCCGCCGCCCTGGCGTGGCACCGACGTGGTGCCCGCGTGGCTGCCGCGTCAGCTCCACATGCGCAGCCACCTCCTGCTTGGGCGCCACATGCAAGCCACGTGGCAAATTTAGTGCACATGCGCCCGCAACCCTCTGCTGATGCCATAAACCTGATTTTTTTTAGAAAAATAATTATGTGTTGTGTCATAAATCCTTTTTAATTTCTGAAAATCACAGAATAGTGTTTAAACTTCAAAAATTCATATCTAATTCATCCGAACTCCAAATTTAAGCATTTAAATTGTAGAATTTTTCTAAAATTGAGCTCTACCCATTAAAAATATGTTCACACACAGAATGCTTGGTTTACTATGCTGTCTTAATTAATTATTGTTTGGATGTACTGATGTTTAGTCTCCAAAGTGCCGGAAGAGCCTATTTTCATCCCTATTCAGCAAGGCAAGTTGTTCAAGTCTTCCATTTGATCATGTTGAACCCATGTATTCAAAGCTACAATTCATTTAAAATTGCATTTTATTTTAGAATGTCATCGGGATTAGGATATAAACCTGCTTGTATTGCCTCCTGTTGCTATATACCTATTCCTTATTTACCTAGGGACTATTAAACTTGACCAGTATGAATCCTTATTATGATTTATCTGGATGCTTAGGATTGCTTAGCCCTACCTAGAAACTAGTATCACATTCATCATGCTCATTAATACAACTTACATGTTAATGTTGGCTTATATGATTACTTGTTGATTAGTGAACTGGTTTATGAATTTAATGTCACTAAAACTTGACTAAGGTGGGTTGTGAGTACATGGTTTGTGGTTCTGCTAGTCGTACTCATGATACTTTAAGGACTGGTTCATGGGCTGCTTTTGCATTGTAAATCAGCACTCACCGCAAGCCAGCATGGGTAATAGTTTGACATGAAACCTAGAGATCTCGGGTGGTGCATCGAGACGGCCATTTCCCTGCACTCTTTGAAGTCTTTGCTATTGCGGATGGGGAGCGCCAGGGGGTATCGAGTAGATGGTAACCTGGGGTGTGAAACCTGGAGGATCTAGGTGAATGGTCTTATCATAGCTCTTTTCTGAGGTACCGTGGTGGTATTGAGGCGCATGGTGACATGTTGTAGGGCTGTGTCTTGTGGGTAAATTTGTGCACCTCCGATGAAACTTTGTTGATGATCATATCTTTTTGGACCGTTGGCATTGAGGCCTCACTGGGAGAAGACCGAGGTTGAAGTCCCGAGACCGTGGTGGTCTCGAGCATGGTTTGATCTTGAGGCCTTAGGAATGTGAGCCGCCGAGCGTGGGATCCCCTGAGCACACAAGTCCTCAGGCGCGCAAAGCCTCGAGCAGTCGAGGCCCTAGGCATCAGGGGTCCTCGAGCACGTGAGCCCCCAGGCATGGGACCCATGGACGCAGATGAACCTAGACATCGTGGACTCCACCAGAGCAACCAAAAAGACTTTTTAGCCTTCTCTCCTTGCAATTAAAGCATGGTAGTTCGAAGCAACAGAGGGGACGTTCCGCTTCTGATAGGCCCATGCACGGGCGCAGTCGGCGGATGGAGCAGTGGAACCGTCAGGCCACCTTGGCCACAATGGGCATGACGACTGAGGGGACGCTGCAGTCATGGCAATTGCACCTTGTGCTAGGGCGACGGTTGTGGGATTATTTAAACCATTTCCTTCACCACTAAGCCGCATGCTGCTGGCTTGAATCCTTGCCCTCTGCTGCCGCCTACTTTCATTCCCTTCTCCTGCTTTGCTAAACCTACTAGCTCCCCACCAGTCATGGCAGAGCAGGATATCCTAAAGACCGCATTCAGGTGCCTCGGATCCATCGACTTATTCGAGTGGGTTGTTATGACATTTGGCTTGAGGAACGCCGGGGCAACATATTAAAGAGCAATGAATTATATATTTTATTATCTAATTAGCTCCCTGGTGGAAATTTATATTGATGATATAGTTGTGAATTCACAAGACAATGAAGGACATTTAGCTGGTTTGAGAAGAATTTTGGAGAGGGCGAAGAAGTATGGTCTTCGTATGAATCCTAAAAAATGTGCCTTCGACATATCGGCTAGGAAAGAGGGATTGAAATAAGCCAGAAAATTATCCAAGCCATCAAGAATACAGTACCACCAGAGAATAAGACAAAGTTGCAGTCACTAATCAGCAAGATCAATTTTGTGCACCAATTCATATCATATTTATCGAGCCGATTAGAGCCGTTCACGCCTTTGCTGAGGATAAAAGAAGGATATGAATTTATTTGGACTGATAAACATCAGAAAGCATTCGATGAAATCAAGGATTATTTGAGCGCTCCTCCGGTGTTAATCCCACTATGGCCTGATAAACCTTACAAGTTATACCTGTTGGCCAATGATGTAAGCATCGGGTTGGTGTTGATTCAAGAAGTAGAGAGGAAAGAGAGCGTCATGTTTTATCTAAGCCGACGGTTGCTGAATGCCGAAACAAGGTACCCGGCGGTTGAAAAGTTGTGCTTGTGTCTCTATTTATCATGCACTAAATTAAGGCACTATATACTATCAGCGTAATGCACGGTCGTATGTAAAGCCGATGTGTTCAAGTACATGCTATCGGCTATAATTTTAAAGGGGAGGATTGTCAAATAGGTATTTGCATTGATAGAGTTTGACTTACAATATGAATCGGCTAAAGCAGTCAAGGGACAAGCCATTGCTGACTTCATTGTGCAACACAGAGATAAAGAAGCAGACTATGTGGAGCCGATACCATGTACACTCTTCTTTGATGGTTCAGTTTGCAGGCATGGATGCAGAATCGTGCTAGTAATCATATCATCTCGGGGGGCAAGTTTTGAGTTTGCCTACACTATCAAGCCTTACCGTACCAACAATCAGGCAGAGTATGAGGTGGTCCTCAAATGCTTAAAACTTCTAGCTAAAATAGAGGCTGATGTCATTGAGATCATGGGGGATTCATTGTTGGTAATCAGGCAACTCTCTAGAGAATATGACTGCAAAGACGAAAATTTGAGGGTGTATTTTGAAGAATGCCAGGAACAGTTAAAGGAATTTAGAATAGTATGATTAACACATGTTTCAAGGAACCAAAACCTATAAGCTAATGACCTAGCACAAGCCATGTTAGGATATCGGCTGACGAATAAGATGATTGAAGCAGAAATATCCGATATCGATGTTGAAGACTAGAGGGCTGAAATAGTGGGTTATCTTCGAAATCGATCACAATCGGTCTCAAGAAAACTCCGCTACAAAGCTTTAAGGTATGTGTTGTTGGACGAAGAATTGTACTATCGGACGATTGATGGGGCTTTGTTAAGATGCCTATATTTGGAGGAAGCCAAAGTCGTAATGTGCGAGGTGCACGAGGGAATCTGTGGGACTCATCAATCGGCCCACAAGATGAAGTGGCTGCTGCGTCGCATGGGTTATTTTTGGCTGACAATTCTCGAAGATTGCTTCAAGTATTATAAAGGATGTCAAGACTACCTAAAGTTTGGAAACGTATAACGAGCTCCTGCATCGGCCATGAACCTGATTATCAAGCCATGGCCATTCAGAGGTTAAGGAATGGACATGATCGGCCAGATCTATCCATCATCTAGCAAGGGACACAAGTTTATACTAGCAGCCACCGACTACACCAAGTGGGTAGAAGTGATTCCTCTAAAAAAGGTAACTACCCAGGAAGCCATAGAGTTTGTCAAAGAACACATTATTTACAGGTTCAGGGTCCCACAAACAATCACTACCAATCAAGGATCGGTATTTATGTCAGAGTAATTTCAGCAGTTTGCAATTGGCATGGGAATTAAGTTGCTCAACTCATCACCCTACTAAGCACAAGCAAACGGCCAAGCCGAAGCGTCACACAAAAGTTTAATAAAGTTGATCAAGCGCAAGATTGCAGAACAGCCTAAAAATGGCATGCAACGCTAGCCGATGCATTATGGGCGTATCGAATGGCTTGTCACGGGTCAACTTAAGTGCCGCCTTATCAGTTAGTCTATGGGCATGAAGCCGTCCTATCAAGGGAAACGAACATCGGCTCTAGACGTCTTGCTCTTTAGAATGAATTGATGGTCGATGACTACCGATACTAAGGGTATCACCCTTAGCAACATCAACAGCCGATACCGAGGAAATCGCCTTTAGCAGCAATCTATAGCGATACCAAGGATATCACCTTTAGCTTAGAATCAACATAGAGCATTGCATGTAGAAGCAAAATGCTACAATAAAAGTTAATAAAAGGAGCAAAAGTTCAATTGTCATCCACACCGAGATAAGCCATGAGAGCAGCTATAGTATGGTCATAAATAGTGTTCATATTTTCCAGCTCCCGGTGGTCCTCGTCATCGTTCCGGGGATTGGCTTCGCTTGTTGGTATTGACGATACGCAGCCTTAGTAAAATCAGATAAGTCTTTCCTACGAGAGACAATCTCCGCTGGTATGTCGGTGAGCTGCTTTTTGCGCAGACTGATTTCTTCACGGACCTCTGCAAACTGAGCAAGGAGTTCTTCTTCCTGGGTCCACAGCATCCAAATCATGAAGACTGGCCTTCTTAGCCAGGGTGACATCTCGATCGGCTGGACCATGCTAGCGCCGCCACCTCTGCTCGGCATGATCAATCAGCTGCTGAGTGATGCGCTCATAGCACAACTAGAATGCTTCAAAATATAGGCTAGGGGATAAATCTTCCATCAGGTCCTTGGGAAGCTGACACTAGATGCTAGCAAGCCGCGCCCTATTCGACACCGAATCAGTCACGAGCACGTCGAGAGGCTCTTGGAGGCAACGCAGGACATCGGCCATGGTCTCATGCATGGGAGCACTTTGGCTAATCAAGGCCTCATCTACAATCCCCTCAAGATCGAAGGGGAACAAGTTGGTGAACTCCTGCATAAAAAGGGCATGATAAAGAGTAACGAACGCAGCAAAGTCAGAACACAAGAGTAATGGTTAAAAAGGATCTAACCGATGGAAACCCAGCACGAGTGATGACGATAGGTGACGATGTCACCTGGGTAGGGCTACCAGAAGAAGTCCTCAGATCGTTGGTAGCAGCAACAGGACCAAGATCAGCAGAGGAACCAGAGGTCACCTCAATAGGACTAGAGCCGACCGCTAGATTCGCCACTGGCTGGTCATCCTTGACTACAACCAGGGTCGGGGTGACCGAGCGATCGTCTAGAGAGATGATGGTAGCGGTGGACTGGCAAATTACAAAATTAGTAAGATGGAAGGCAAAACAAAGTCATTAACGATGGTAAAGATCACTTACTGGTGCCAACGCTGCCAATGAGATAATAGCCGACGTCGTAGCAGCAGGACGGATCGACATCTAAGGGTCATAGGGAGCCGGCCTCTGCGAAAGAGGGGGGACCACTGCAACCTTTTTGGGCGGTGTAGCGACACTCCCTGATGCCTTGGGCGCCCCATGTTTCTTTCCTTTGCGGGCAGGAGGAACGCTGGTCGACGGGGCAGAATTCAAGAGGACCATTGGAGTAGGAGCCTCACACCCTAGATTTGGGTCGTCTGATGATAAGGCATACCGGATTGGCCTCCCACTTTGGCTCCACGTGTTGGGAAACGCAGAGGCTATGCTAGCTGAAAACAAAAAATTTCTAGCACGTACACCAGGTTATCTTGCTAAGAGAGGGACCATAGATCATTACCTCAGTCATACAGTGCAGCAGAAGGGGAGTTGCAGTAGCGAACCGATCTAACTCGAGCGTGCCGATGTGGTCGGGAGCCGATCAGCATCCTCGGGAAGCCTTCACTCGGTGACTCCCTCAAGAACTAGATGATCCGATCGGGAAGTTCTCGGCTGAACTTGAGTCGATGACGTCGCTGATCCAATCAGTGATACCGATGCTAATGCCTATTAGCGACACCAAAGCTGATGCCGATGCGAAGCAGAATAGCAATGCCTCCACTGGAATCCACAGATCTATGGTAGGAACACCAGCCGATGGTGTACTAGCACCCGGGTGGCAGGCGAGATGGTAAGGCTCTCTAGAGGTGGCGGCTAGGGTTTGCTCTCGGTGGCTAACAACTTAGCACGAGGATCGCATCAACATGTGAATGGCAGAAGGCATAGCTTCCATGCGCCCTGCACCCTCATATATATATATATATAGATGTCCTAGCTTAGGCCCTCCCATGCCCAATGAGGACTCTACTCGGATCTCTATCCGATCTATTTGGATCTCTATCCAACCCCGCTTGGATCTCTGTCCAAGCCGAGCCCAATTTGAATCTTATTCGAATCTAGTGTTCCAACCCCTCAAGCGTATGACCCTGTAGGTTCACGTATAACTTGGTTAATATATGTAAACTCCTTTCCATACTCCGTTAACAGCGGTCTCTAGCAAAGCATATTAACACAAGTATACATAAAGATCATATCGGCTGAACCTTGTAATGTTCCATATGTATATGTCCATTTGCCTCACGATATCGATCGAGCACAAGGTGAGCTTTGTGCCATCCTATCAATAGCTCGATCCTCTCTCGATCTCCGTATTGGATTATAACCTGTGATCAATGCCTTAATCACATCGGCATGGCCATGCACTTCCATAATCCATTACATCGAGGGTGGGAACGCCGGCCGATGGTGTACTAGCACCCTGGCGGTCGGCAAGATGGTCAGGCTCTTAAGAGGTGGCGGCTAGGGTTTGCTCTCGGTGGCTAACAACGTAGCACGAGGATCGCATCACCATGCGAGACAAAAAACTCTACTTTCCTGCACCCTGCACCCTCATATATATAGATGTCCTAGCTTGGGCTTTTTCAGGCCTAACTAGGACTCTACTCGGATCCCTATCCGATCTGTTCGGATCTCTATCCAAACCATTTGAATTTCTATCCAAATTTAGCCCAATTCAAATCCTATTCGAATCCAATGTTCTAACCCGTGAAGTGTGTGACCCGGTAGGTTCACGTATAACTTGGTTAACATAAAGAAACTCCTTTCCATACTTTGTTAACAGTGGCCTCTAGCAAAGCATATTAACCCAAGTATACGTAAAGATCATATCGGCTGAACCTTGTAATGTTCCATATGTACATGTCCCTTTGCCACACGATATCGATCTAGCACAAGGTCAGATTTGTACCATCCTATCAATAGCTCAATCCTCTCTCGATCTCCGTATTGGATTATAACTTGTGATTAACTCCTTAATCATGTCGGCATAGCCATGCACTTCTATAATAAATTGCATCGAGGGGCCCAGAGATATCTCTCCTGTTAAGGAGGGGCAAATCTCATCTTGATCACTCACATCCCACTACATGTTTCATGACAGACCTATTGACTACTTTTATAACTACCCTGTTACGAAATAGCATTTGGTAGTCCCAAAGTGAGCCACCATGCATGTTGGGAACCATGGAGATCTTAGGTCTAAGGACTTTATATAAACACTACCGAGACCTACTGATGACACATCAAATCTCAACAGTGTCTCATAGCAGGTCTATCCAACATATGTTCTCCAACATACGTCTATGTTATTGAGTTGGTATCTCCATACCCATGATCCATGAGACATGATCATCAATCAATACGCATGCCGATCTTAGTCATATCTGTTCTATATATGACTTAAACTGATCAGGGATCATTTAGAAATAGTCACATTATGAGTCTCATGAACAAATCACGTATTTGTTGATCCGTAATGATAATCTATTTTAAGGAATAGAACATCGTTTCATAAACATAGTATGCCTCGTACAACATCTCCATGTTGACTCTAAGGGCATAATGCTAACACCGCGTCGGCACGGCTTGACGAATCTCCTGCAAAAAAGTCGATATAAGGCACAAAAGACCCATAGTACTGGATAGGCGAAAGGTTCAGTAGAAGAGAAAGCCAAATACCTTATCATTGGCCCTAGGGAATTCAGAATCGAAGTGGGAACGAATAACAGACGGACGAAGGCTAAAAATATGGAGCCTCCATTCACCTCAGAACTGCTCAAACGAAGCGGATACACTAGTACAAGGGGAAAAATTCCTGAGCTCAGAGAAGTCAGGACTGCCAAAATGAGAACTAACGTATTGGTGCTAGATCGAGTTGATACGACATCGAGCCCTAATCTTACCGACAAATAAGAGGTCCATCGGTAGCTGACCAAGGGCAAACCGGCGAGAACACACCGTCGGATGATAAAATTCATAGGATGGCTCGACAGGTCCTTGAGCGATGCCGATGGGGAGGAGACTGGGCTTAATAGAGTTAAAGAAATTGGCGGTAGAAGTTGTATTTGTTCCAATCTCCGTCGGCCACAGATGAATTGGATCTTCAAATTCATCAGTGTTGCGATAAAGGAACCATACTTGAACAGATCTGGCGATCCCAAGGTAAAATAGTCAGAAAAACTCGCTAACTCTGCCAGTCGACAAAGGGAACCCTTAAACATAATAACTGCTTCCCCAAAAGAGGTGCATCGGTGGGTACGAGGCTGCTCATCCTCACGGTAGTCTTCGGGGAAACGAAGGCTGAGCAGATGCGAACGGATGATAGCTTGTCAGGTATACACGTTCAGCCACATTTGCATGAACCACCAGGGCCCTCGAATCCGATCAATCAGCCTCCTGCACAGAAGCCCTTCAGCCATTCGATGAAAAACACGGAAAGTTGAGCCTAGAAGAATACGACCGATCGGCAGACACACGTGATCGGCCAAACGCTTTGCCAGATATTGGTAGTCATCAGAGGGGCCACGAGGGGAGTCGCAGAAGAAGAAGTGTGCCCACCACATGTTAAGAAAGGAAGCATGCTCACGTGGGCCGACAGTGCCAAACTTCTTGTTGTGATGCTCGATATATCTCCTCTATGTGCCTAGAGTGCCGGCTTGAAGACGATGGGTTGTTCTGTTATGAAAATCCACGTCGTAATTAGACTCCACAATCTCCAGACCAGTTAGCATCGCTACATCAAGGAGAGTCAATCCCATTACTCCATGGCCAAAGATGAAGGTATTCAGAGTGTCAGACAAAAAGAGACAAGCCGATACTAGCAGGGGGTAATCCACTTGAGGGTCGGCCAGCGATAGTCTGATGCAGTGACCAATCTTCAACTCATCCTAGAATAAACGTTGGATGGCTGATACCCATAAAAACCAATCTCTCCATCCAGGTACCATGCTAGGCCAAACATCAAAACTGTGTTCCTAGTCAGCCAAATTTCACGAAGCCACGCGAAATGGGAGGCGATCAGTTTCATAGTTGATGAGCTCAGAGGGATTGGCTTCGCCATAAGGCACTAACCAATAGGTGGCGGAATTCGAGCCCAATGGGATTAATAGCTGATTCCTAGCGGTCTACAGAAACAAACAAAGTAAAGAAAATGATCTACAGTATTCCTGCAGAAACTGCAAAGAACAAAGGGAACAGGTCTGCCGATGAAGAAGCCATTGATGATGACGATAAGCGGCGGCGGATGATGAGGCAGTGATAGGATCGAAAAATGGTGGCGGGAGCAAGCCGGAGGAGACGGGAGATCAGAGGGGTCTGCCGGAGGAGAGAGATGGTTTAGAAAGCTTGCACTGGAAGGAAAAGTGGTCTCAGACTTTATAATGATAGGAGGCGCTGGTTGGGTTCCCGATGTAGGGTTCAAGGGACGCAACGGTAGCAAGATATCAGGCAGAGTTCGAAACGTACCCACCCACATCCCGAACTCGGGGGCATGCAATGCGCCGTTAGAGAGGTACCCCAATAGGCACACACTTATTTATGAGAGACGGTCAAAATTTGTTAATGATGGCTGACTCAGGGGCATTGCGCTTGTTCGAAGCCGATGAGCATGAGTGGACAGACTCGAAGTCCTTCTAGTTCAACATTCAGAAATTTGAAGGTGAAATTTTCGAGATTTTTGGAGTTTTGCTAAATCAACTTGGGGGCATCAAGCTTGTTCGAAGCCGATGAGCATGAGCCAATAGGCTTGAAACCCTTCCAGTTCAACAGTTCAACTTGGTTAACATAAAGAAACTCCTTTCCATACTTTGTTAACAGTGGCCTCTAGCAAAGCATATTAACTCAAGTATACGTAAAGATCATATCGGCTGAACCTTGTAATGTTCCATATGTACATGTCCCTTTGTCTCATGATATCGATCAAGCACAAGGTGAGATTTGTACCATCCTATCAATAGCTCGATCCTCTCTTGATCTCCGTATTGGATTATAACTTGTGATTAACTCCTTAATCATGTCGGCATAGCTATGCACTTCCATAATAAATTGCATCGAGGGGCCCAAAGATATCTCTCCTGTTAAGGAGGGGCAAATTCCATCTTGACCACTCACATCCCACTATATATTTTATAGCAGACCTGATGACTACTGTTATAACTATCCAGTTATAGAATAGCGTTTAGTAGTCCTAAAGTAAGCTACTACGTATATTGGGAACTATGATGATCTCAGGTCTAAGGACTTTACATAAACACTACTGAGACCAACTGATGACACACGGAATCTCAACAGTGCCTCATAGTGAGTCTATCCAATATATGTTCTCTAACATACATCCATGTTATTTTGTAGGTATCTCCATAACCATGATCCATGAGACATGATCATCAATTAATGCATATGCCGATCTCAATCATATTTGTTCCATATATGACCTACATCTGATCAGGGATCTTTTAGAAATAGTCACATTATGAGTCTTATCAACAAATCATGTATTTGTTGATCCATAATGATAATCTATTTCAAAAAACAATAACTTTATTTCATAAAAATAATATGCCACGTACAACATCTCCATATTGCCTATAGGGCATAATACTAACAATCTCCCACTTACACTAGAGTTAACTATGTAGATATCTAATACACATAGATCTAGTGTGCATCTCATGCTTTTGCTGCGGGAGGGGCTTTGTCAACGGATTTGCAACATTCAGATCAGTTTGCACTTTGTATATCTTTACATCTCCCCTATCCACTATCTCGTGGATCAGATGATATCGCCAAAGTATTTGTTTGGACTTCTGGTGTGACCTAGGCTCCTTGGCTTGTGCGATAGCATCACTATTATCACAATAGAGGTCTATCGGATAGGAGGCACTAGACATTACACCAAGCTCAGAAACAAATTTCTTGACCCAAACAGCCTCCTTAGTAGCTTCCGAAGCAGCTATGTACTCGGCTTCTGTTGTAGAGTCAGCTACCGTCTCTTGCTTAGAACTCTTCTAGCTCACCGCTCCACCATTGAGGCAGGAAACAAATCTAGATTGCGATCTGTAGTCATCCTTGTCGGTTTGGAAGCTTGCATCGATGTAACTAGTTACAACAAGCTCTTCCTCACCCCCATAAACTAGGAACATATCTTTAGTCCTTAAGTACTACAAGATGTTCTTTACGGCTATCCAGTGACTCTCACCTAGATCAGACTGGTATATGCTCGTTATGCTCAAAGCATACGAGACATCTGAGCGTGTACACAACATGGCATACATGATGGATCTAATTGCCGAGGCATATGGAATCCCATTCATCTTATCTCGCTCATCAAATGTACTCGGACATTAAGTCTTGTTGAGATTTATGCCATGTGACATTGCCAATAAACCTTTCTTGGAATCCTGCATATTGAACCTCTTCAACACCTTGTCAATGTACGTATCCTGGTTTAAGCCAATTAGCCTCTTTGATCTATATCTATAGATATTAATACCTAGAATATATGCTGCTTCTCCTAAGTCCTTCATAGAAAAACTATTTTTCAATGAAGACTTAACAGACTCCAGCATAGGTATGTCATTTTCGATCAGAAATACAAGTGCGCTCCTACTAGCCTTCTTGTAAACATAAGGCTCTTCTTCGTGTTTGATGAAACCAAACCCTTTGATCACATCATCAAAATAAATATTCTAACTCCGAGATGCCTGCTTCAATCCATAAATAGATTTTCGTAGTTTGCATACCTTTCCAGCTGATTGTGGATCGACAAAACCATTCGACTGTGTCATGTACACATCCTCACTTAGATTTCTATTAAGGAAAACTGTTTTGACATCCATCTGCCATATTTCGTAATCAAAATATGCAGCAATCGCTAGAATGATCCGAATAGACTTTAGCATTGCGACGGGCGAGAAGGTTTTATCATAATCAACACCTTGAATCTGCTTGAAACCTTTTGTGACCAATCGTGCTTTATAGATGTAAACATTTCCATATATGTCTATCTTCTTCTTAAAAACCCATTTACACTCGATGGTTTTTACTCCATCGGGTGGATCAACCAAGTTCCAAACTTGATTGGTGTACATGGATTCAAGCTCGGATCTCATGGCTCCAAGCTATTTCTCAGAGTCTGGTCCCACCATCACTTCTTCATAGGTTCTGGGCTCATTGTTGTCCAATGAGGAGCCATGGTGTATACCATGGGGATGATGAGTGATTGTCAACGGGGAAAGAAGATGAGAGATGAAGAGACTTGACCGTGATGGAGTTCGCGTGCGACTCAGGTACAC
>KE372224.1:203000-217162 GCA_000418225.1 Zizania latifolia
TCTTTTGGACAACTTGATTTTGAGAGTTTTTGAAGGTTTTTCGTGCTGTTCCAGGCAAACCGGAACTTCCGGTTTGCCACTGGAACTTCCGTTTTGAACCTTCTGTATGGCGTTCTGGATCAGTCGGAACTTCCGGCTCCGACCGGAACTTCTGGTACATCGGAACTTCTGGCTCCAAATCAGAACTTCCGATTTGAGCTTTCTGTCTGGTGTTCTGTATCAATCGGAACTTTCGGCTCCGACCGGAACTTCCGGTACATCGGAACTTCCGGTACATCGGAACTTCCGGCTCCAAATCAGAACTTCCGATTTGGACCTTCTGTCCAGAATTTTATTTTCCGCTGATTTTCTGTTTTGCGCCCATTCACCCCCCCTCTGGTCGCTAGATTCGGTCCTACATCCAACAATAATATATCCCGTTCTTGAGTGGTCAAGAACATGAACCTCTCAAGTGCATGTCATGCCCTCTCCGACCTATATGGTGCAACAGGTTCTTCAACACCTTGATTATCCTGTTGTGGTTCTATGGGAGTTGAAACATTTTCAAATATTTTCTAAACCTCTTCGAGATGCATGGAGCTCCCACTAACCCTTCTCGAGAGAAACTCTTTCTCCAAGAATACACCATGTCAGGTGACAAACACTTTGCTGAGTTCTTTGTTATAGAAACAATATCATTTGGTTTCTCGAGGATACCCGATAAAGAAGCACTTGTTGGATTTCTGAGTAAGCTTACCGTATTGTAAACACTTTACATAAGCTTCACAACCCCAAATTTCAAGAAAAGATAAATTAGGACGTTGTCCTGTCCATATCTCATATGCAGTCTTTTCAACCAACTTTGATGGAACACTATTTAGTGTGAAATCGGCTGTTTCAAGAGCATATCCTAGAAAGATAATGGAAGATCACTTTGGCTTATCATTGATTAGACCATATCCAATAAGGTACGATTTCTCCGCTTGGAGACCCCATTCCACTGAGGTGTTTCGGGTGGAGTCAATTGTGGAACAATTTCGCAATCCTTTAGATGATTACCAAACTGAAGACTCAGGTATTCTCCTCCATGATCTGATCGTACAAACTTGATTGTCTTTCCTAAATGATTATGTCCTTCATTTTGGAATTCTTTGAACTTTTCAAAGGACTCTGACTTATGCCTCATTAGGTAGATATATCCATATCTACTAAAGTTATCGATAAAGGTTATGAAGTACTGAAAACCACATTTGACTATTGAGCTCATTGGTCCACACACATCAGTATGTATGAGTGCCAACAAGTCAATTGCTCTCTCACTCTAACCTATGAAAGTTGCCTTTGTTATCTTGCCAAGTAAACAAGATTCACATGTCTCAAATGATTCAAAATCAAAAGAGTCGAGAAGACCATCTTTATGGAGCTTCTCTATGCGTTTCTCATTTATATAACCCAGGCGACAATATCAAATAAATGTGGGATTCAAATCATTAAGACATTGCCTTTTCGTATTAATGTTATAGACATGATATTCTTTAGGTTTTAAAACGTATAATCCATTCTCCAATGGAATATGATAATAGAACATTTCTCCAAGATAAACTGAACAACTATTGTTCATTGATCTAAAGTCATAACCTTCTGCTTGCAAACATGAAGTAGAAATTACGTTTTTACATAGAGTTGGAACGCAATAACAATTATTTAATTTCAAAACTAAGCCTGAAGGTAGGGACAATGGCATGGTGTCGACAGTAACCACAGCAACTCTTGCTCTATTGCTCACGCAAAGATCCACTTTGCCTCTAACCAAACTTGTACTTCTTCTCAGTCCCTGACATGACTTGCAGATGTGAGCAACTAATCCGTATCAAATACCCAAGAATCAGTAAATGCATTAGCAAGATTGATCTCTATAATATTTATACCTCAAGTTAAAGTCGTACTTCCCTTCTTCTTGAGATCCTCCAAGTACTTCTTGCAGTTCCTCTTTCAATGACCTGGCTCCTTATAGTAAAAGCATACTGCATCTTGAGCCACCACTTTCTTGTCCTTTTTGGTCTTGGAATTGCTCGCGATCTCATCGAGAGTCAACTTCCTCTTGACCGCACATTTTTTGACACGGGACTGTTTCTTGCCTTTCTGCAGCATCATCACATGATTGCTATTTTTCTTAATGCTCTCCTCAGCGGTTTTCACCATCCCATACTGTTCCATCAAGGTTTTGTCCATGCTATTCATATGATAATTGAGTATGAACGGTTCAAAACTTGATGGCAAGGATTGAATAATCAGGTCAGTAGCCAACTCTTGGCTAAGGGGAAAGCCTAGCTTTTCTAGACTTTCAATATAACCAATCATCTTAATAACATGAAGACTGATGGGATTACCTTTAGCAAGCCTACAAGTAAACAAGGATTTTAAGGTATTAAACCTCTCGACCCTCGCTTGGTTCTCAAACATACCACGCAGACCTACAATAATATTGTAAGCGTATGTGTTCTCATATTGCTTCTGAAGCTCAGAGGACATTGTGGCAAGCATGAGATAGCTCACATCAAGGCAATCATTAGTGTGCTTCTCATAAGCACGCCGTGCAGCCATAGTAGCATTATCAGACAAGTCCTCAGGGTAGGGACTTTCAAGAACATATTCTTTTCTTTCTTATTTGAGAACAATTCTTAAATTTCTATACCAATCTATAAAGTTTGGTCCATTAAGCTTTTCTTTCTCAAGGATAGATCACATATTAAAAGAATTGGACGTGGTAGAAGCTGACATAATCTACAACATAAGATATGTAAAGTTTAGCACCTATGTTTATATTAATCTTTCATTAAATTATTTAACAAAAGATTCTTCCACTATGATTTTAGAAACCAAAACCTCTCTCTTGGTTACATACTGGGTCAGGATCCTAATTTCACTAATTCCTAGTGAGCTTTGGTATCACTGTTAGAAATTAATGACACGGGGTAAGCAACACCTTGAAAAATCACATCTCCATGTGACTCCTGTTTGTTGGGTTAGCATCACTATGATCCGGCCCCAACATGATGCCCTAAGGTCCAAAACTATTTTGATAACCTTATTAAGCAAACCAAAAGCTTCTGCATATATATGTTCGACTTCTATCCTAACTTGCAATGGTAATCACCGACACTCTGCTTTGGCAGACCCACCAAATGATGAACATTACCGTGTTAGGTGCAGCATTTGGAAAGGCATCGACAGTTAATTTTTTTGAGGGATTCTATCCTATCATGGCAACATATCAAATAAGATATATCATTAAAATAGATAGAAGATGTCATAGATAAATACTTTTAACTATGAATTAGTATGGCCCAATCTCATGGTGATCTTCATCTCCATGCGTGGTGTAGACGATCTCAATCTATCCTCCACATCACACCTTCGGGCCACCATGCTTGAAATCTAACAATCTTAAATCTATACTACTACTATAATAGCTAGAAAATAAAGATTACAAATCAAGCATCTAGGTCGACATGCAGGTCACAAATACAGCAGAGACAACTATCACATAGCCAAAGATCATGGCATACAAGCCATGCATAAGAGTTACATGCATCACATACATCTTTTATAAATCATATAGAGCCATACCATTTACATTATTCTTTGCAAAAACAAGTTAGATGTAGAATCTTATTCTTGCTAAAGATGTGAACTAGGACTCTATACAAGGCACGACTATATACAAGGCGCGCACACACGGCAGTCCCGCTAGCCGGTTAGCGGGCAGGGGGTCGAGGGGGAGGATGCCCCCTCACGGGTTGCAGGGCAGCGCCCTGTCAACTAGTGAAAATCATAGATCTGATCTATGAAGTTGCTTTAGAAAAACTGCTCGGGATAAACAATTTACCCCGATCCGAGACAACCTCTCGGGAACCAGTTTTTCCTTAGCCGATGGGGTCGGCCAGGTGGTCGAGCGATGAGCTCGAGAGTTGGCGACAGTGGTTGAGAAGACTAGTCAAGAACAGCCGATGTGATCAGATCCATAACCTACTTAGATCAGGACATGTGTTTGCATCTGATGCAGCAACTTATCCCAATTCAAGTGTTATGACCTGATCTGCAACTACCTCGTAAACCGATTGATCTCATCAACCCGTGCTGCCAAACGATTCATCACATGAATCGATTGACCTAGACTGTAATAGATCCAATCTACTACAACCGCATATCAACTATATGCACCGATCTAGATCACAATCTACATAAGATGGCCCTGATACCACTGTAGGGGAACGCGGAGGCTACGTTAGCCGAAAACAAAATTTTCTACCACACACACAAGGAATCTTGCTAAGAGAGGGACCATAGATCGTTACCTCAGGCACGTAGTGCGGTGGAAGGAGAGTTGAAGTAGTGAGCCAATCCAACTCGCCGACGTGGTCGGGAGCCGATCAACGTCCTCGAGAAGTCAATCAGTATCCTAAGGAACGCCGATCAGCGGTGTCGATGCCAATGCAAAGCAAGATAGCAACGCCTCTACTGGTATCCACGCATCTAGGGTGGGAACACCAGCCGATGGTGTACTAGCATCTGAGCGGTCGGCGAGATGGTCAGGCTCTCAAGAGGTGGTGGCTAGGGTTTGCTCTCGGTGGCTAACAACTTAGCACGTGGATCGCATCACCATGCGAGACAAAAAGATCTACTTCCCTGCGCCCTGCACCCTCATATATATAGACATCCTAGCTTGGGCCAGACCCAACTAGGACTCTACTCGGATCCCTATCTGATCTGTTTGGATCTCTATCCGATCTGTTTGGATCTCTATCCAAACTATTTGGATCTCTATCCAAACTTAGCCCAATTCAAATCTTATTCGAATCCAATGTTCCAACTCGTAAAGTGTGTGACCTTGTAGGTTCACGTATAACTTGGTTAACATATGAAAACTTCTTTCCATACTCCGTTAACAGTAGCCTCTAGCAAAGCATATTAACCAAAGTATACGTAAAGATCATATCGGTTGAATCTTATAATGTTCCATATGTACATGTCCTTTTGCCTCACGATATCGATCGAGGACAAGGTGAGATTTGTGCCATCCTATCAATAGCTCGATCCTCTCTCGATCTCCATATTAGATTATAACTTGTGATTAACTCCTTAATCACGTCGGCATGGCCATGTACTTCCATAATCCATTACATCGAGGGGCCAAGAGATATCTCTCCTGTTAAGGAGGGGCAAATTCCGTCTTGACCACTCACATCCCACTACATGTTTCATCACAGACCCGATGACTACTTTTATAACTACGTAGTTACGGAATAGCGTTTAGTTGTCCTAAAGTAAGCTACTATGTATGTTAGAAACCATGATGATCTCAGGTCTAAGGACTTTATATAAACATTACTGACACCAATTGATGACATGTGAAATCTCAATAGTGCCTCATAGTGGGTTTATCCAACATATGTTCTCTAACATACGTTCATGTTATTGAGTCGGTATCTCCATACCCATGACCCATAAGACATGATCATCAATCAATACATATATCGATCTCAGTCATATCTGTTCCATATATGACCTACATCCGATCAGGGATATTTTAGAAATAGTCACATTATGAGTCTCATGAACAAATCACATATTTGTTAATCCATAATAATAATCTATTTCAAGGAACAATAACTTTATTTCATAAACATAGTATGCCACGTATAACATCTTCATGTTGCCTCTAGGGCATAATGCTAACAATAAGATCTTACTATTTTATGTTTGCTTTCACATCAATTGGTGCATCTATTGACAATACTAATAATATTGGAAAATCACCTTATATTTTCAAAATAAATGGAGTTGTGCATCATCGTATTGGAACTCTTTTGCCTTGCCATGGAACACAACCTAAGTTTGAGCAGCTTTATATCTATGATCTAGAGCATGAAACACAAAATAGAGTAAATATATTTGAAAATAATAGTGATAGTGAGGCTGACCCTGAAATTGTCAATGCACTGACCCCTATGTTAGATAGCCATAATAAACTTGTCCAAAAATTTCGATATGCTAGAGAGCAATTAATTGAGCATGGTAATGAGAAAATTACTTTGTGCCTTCTAGGGTGCAATGCAAAAGATGAAATTCAATATAATTTACAAACAAGTGGTGAAATTGCAGCTATAATAGTTGGTGATTTATGTGAAAAAGAACATGCTTTTGATATACTTGTGCATGATAAAGACCATGGCCTGTGACATGTCTCCTCCCTTCATCTTTTCTATATGGTGCTGCAATATCCTTTGCTTTTCCCATAAGGCGAGAAAGGATTTCACCTTGGCATTAAATATAACAACTATGATGGTGTTGGTAGAAAATATGTCACTATCCTAGAATAGTATCGATATAGAATTCACTATCGATTAAATGAGCCAAATCCTTTCACAAGCTATGGTCATCTGAGTGATCAAATAAATGTTGACATATTTTCTACTATAGAAGAAAATAGACTTCAGTTCATAGCTGACCACCAAAAAGAATTACGTTCTAAAATAGTGCAAGGGATTGTAGATGCTATTGATTGAGGCACTATGACCGGTGATTCTATTGGAAAAAGAGTTATACATCCATCAAGTTGCACTAGAGGTAGACGATATATGGTTATGAATTATCAAGATGTGATGGCTATTTGTCGTGTGTATGGATCGCCAGATTTATTTACCACATTTACATGTAATTCAAAGTGGCAAGAAATAGCTGAATCAATCCGATATGAGGCTAGACAACATGCCTCTAATAGAGCTGATATGACAGTTCGAGTATTTAACATGAAAGTAAATGATTTTATTGCTGATATTAGAGAAGGCCGTCTATTTGGAAGAGTCGTTGCAGATGATAACACGTCTGAAAAAAAGACCAATAAGTTATAACATAATTAACAACAATAGTTTAATTGAATGAAATAGGATAATTGGGAACCAAAGGTCTAACATATTGAAATCAACAATTGATAGCAATCTAAATGAAAGGATAGATTAAAATAGAATAATGAACAGATTAGAACAAATGAAGCTACTACATCTATTTAACAGATCGATAGGAACAAAAAGGAGGAAAGGAGAGTTCTCACCGAGGGGCAGCGAGGAAGATGATGTAGTCGATTAAAACCATGATCTTTGTTGGGGAACGCAGAGGCTACGCTAGCTGAAAACAAAAATTTTCTACCGTGCACACCAGGAAATATTGCTAGAGAGGGGCCATAGATCATTACCACTTGACATACAGAGCAGCAGAAGAGGTGTTGGAGAAGCGAGCCGATCAAACACGTGTGCGCTGATGTGGTCGGGAGCCGATGAGCCTGGTTGAGAGTTTGTCGATCTGATCTAGAAGACCACGTTTGACCTCCTATCCTTTGAGCTGATGACACCCACCAATCCGATCAGTGATGCCAATGCCGATGCCAATGCCGACGTCAAGGCCGATCCGATTAACAAATCAGTATAGCAACGTCTCAACTAGTATCCATACATTTAGGGGTAGAATACTGACCGGTAGTGTACTAGCACTCTGATGGTCGACAGGGTGGTTGGGCTTGGGAGAGGTGACAACTAGGGTTTGATCGTGGTGGCTAACAGATTAGCACGCTCGTAAAAACCATCATATGCATGAGCCCCTCGCCTCTCATATATATAGATGACCTAGCTTGGGCCCTTTCGGGCCCAATTAGGACTCTACTCGGATCTCTATCCGATCTGCTTTGATCTCTATCCAAACTAAGCCCGATTTGAATCCTATTCGAATTTGGTGTTCCAACCCATTAAGTGTGTGACCCTATAGGTTCACGTATAGCTTGGTTAACGTATAAAAACTCCTTTGTAGTACTCCATTAATAGCGGCCTCTAGTAAGACATATTAACCCAAGTACACGTAAAGATCATATCGGCTGAACCTCTAATGTTCTCATGTACAAATTCCTTTGCCTCACAATATTGATCAAGCACAAGGTAAGACTTGTGTCATCCTATCAATACCTCAATCTCTCTCTCGATCTCTGTATTGGATTATAACTTGTGATTAACTCCTTAATCACATTAGCATAGCCATGCACTTCCATAATCCATCACATTGAGGGGCCCAAATATATCTCCTATAAGGAGGGGCAAATTCCATCTTGATCACTCACATCCCACTACATGTTTCATAGCATACCCGAAGACTACTTTTATAACTACCTAGTTACGGAGTAGCGTTTGGTAGACTCAAAGCAAACTACTACGTATGTTGGGAACCATGATGATCTTAGGTCTAAGGACTTTACATAAATACTACTGAGACCAATTTATGACACATGAAATTTAACAATGTCTCGTAGTGAGTCTATCCAACATATATTCTTTAACATACGTTCATATTATTGATTTGTTATCTCCATACCCATGATTCATGAGACATAATTATTAATAAATACACATGCTGATCTTAGTCATATCTCTTTCATACATGACTTATATCTGATCATGGATCATTTAAAAATAGTAACATTAAGAGTCTCATGAATGAGTCACATACTCGTTGATCCATAATGATAATGTCTATTTCAAGAAACAAAAATAACTTTATTTCATAAATATAGTATGCCACGTACATCTCCATGTTGCCTTTAGGACATAATGCTAACAATCTTGTGAGCTTAAAAATAATGTTTGAGCTTTCGGGTGGTGAGCAACACGTCATACAGGAGCTTCTGGACCTACGGGTACCTTGCCTTTGATGGCCTGAGAACTTCAGAGATAAAATACACTGGCCTTTGAACTGGGTAGAGATGTCCTCCTTCGGGGTGCTCGATGATGATGGCGGTGCTGACGACATTGGTGGTGGCAGATATGTACAGTAGGAGAATTTCTACTACGGTCGGCGTAGTCAGGACGAGTAGCAAAGTGAGAGTTTTTTTCAAGGCTTCAAAGGCCTTGTCTGCTTTAGCCGTCTACTTGAAGTCATCCTCCTTTTTCAGCAACTTGAAGAGGGGAGTGCCGAGCTCACCTAGTCAGGAGACACTACACCATCACACACTATTGCCATTAGCAACTACAGTTGACAAAACCCCTCTATGGTGGCAGAACAAGTGTCGGGGAAGGCTTTGCCAACAGTTAGCAAAACAGTCATGCTAGAAGCGGTCAGGGAAGGCTTTGTTGATAGTTTTACCCTATGCCGACAGTTAGGTTGTAGCTATATGCAAGACCCTTTGCCGATAGTTATTGCCTATGCCGACCGTAAACTTTTCCTGATAGTAGGACCTATGCCGATAGTTAGATTGTTGCAGAATCATAGACAAGGAAAAAACTAATGCACCATTCAAATACAACAATAGACTGATGCAAATACAACAATAAACATGGTTCATACACAAGATTCATGCACATATGTACAATCTGGTTCAAAAGTTCTCACCAAAGATTCACACAAATATATTTCCATTCAACTCTTTCATATATTCGCATCATATATTGGGCATCACATAGTTGTATACAAAGGTTCACACAAATAATATAGATGATGTGTAGTCATACAAAGGTTCACACAAATATTAATCACATTAAGTAATGTAAAAACACTTGTCCCTTGCTCTTAGAACTCCACTGCTGCACAAAAGATTGTCCCTCCAAAACACTACTTGAGTTAGTTGCTGTCCAAAAGTATTGCCCCTCCAAAACACTACTTGAGTTAGTTGCTGCCCAAAAGTATTGCCTCACACACCGTCAATTTATCTATAAGGAAAAGAAAAGATTATTTTCATGGCTGCACATATGTTTCAAGACCTTCAGCAGTCCTACTTTATTAGCTTATAGATTCAAGTAAATTTACCTTAAAGTTGAGATGGCCTTGTTCCGTAACCTGTAACTTTAGAGTTCTTCATTGACTTATCATCTTTCATCTGTAACAAATTGTGATTAATTCATTAGTAGGTGGTACATCATCACTTCAAGAGAAATATAGAGGTAGGGTGGCCAATTACTCTATCGTGTGGCCATGCGATGCATTTCCCACAAGCATCACCAACTGTCACCACATGTCCATATGGACGAGGCAATATAGCATCTCTTGCCAATACATGATTGACAACCACTTCACAATACTGAGAACCAAGACGAGTACCCCCCACGATAGCACTTAGGTTTGTTCTTTGAATAGTTGCCTTAGCCACATGGGCTTCATAAGGTCTCACCACCCTATATAAAATAACATCCTTACCACTCTATAAATTGAATGTATCTTAGAAAGGCATCAAACACTAGGTTTTATGCATTTACTCCATGATATGAGAATTTTTTTGTTAAGAGCTACCTCTTCATAGTGCTCATCCAGGCAGGCCACTCGCATATGAAAGTGGTTTCCTAATCACTCAAGTGCTCCTCTTCAATATCATGCCCCGCATATGATCGAACATCATCTTCCATATCATCTTCATCAGCATTGTTTTGTCTAGTCTTTGATTATAAATCAAAGCATAAGCATTGTATACATCAAAGAAGAATAGTTGCAGAAAAATAAAAATACCAACAACACACAAAAGGTGAAAGATTACCTCATTTTGTTCATTGTTAGATACATGTGGAGTGCTGTTACAATTTTGAGAAGATAATTGCCGCTGAATCAATTTATCCATTTGTTACTGCAAGCGGTCTAAATGACTTTCTAACATTTCAACTTTCTTATCAGCTTGTCGACGAGCTTCAATTTCCAATTAAGTCTTGTAGATGTGTACTTCTTTGCCCCAGGCATTTCCATGTCAACTGTAGTTGGTCCCAAACCTAAAACAAGAACATATCCATTTCTCTCTGGTCCACATACATAAGAATAAGCATCACCTTCCTAGATACTCTTCTCTTTCAATTTAGGATGATCTCTGACTGCATCTTTATGTGCAATCTAGATCGATTAAAAGGATTAGGACACAATGTCATATGAAGATTAAAAAATGATTGAGGATGGTCAACTTACAATTGTTTTTTTGATCCTTTTTAAGGTAGTCCAGTCTTATGTGTGCGCACTTTGATAAACAATTCATCTCTACGTGGAGGGCACCCAAGCTCCTCAGTCTACATCAGTTATAGTTTATATATGCTGTATGGCATAAGAAAATTTCCATATGCTGTATAATTAGTGAGGAGAGAGCTATAGTATATATATGCTGTATGGCATAAGAAAATTTGCTAGATGGCTGTCAAACCAGGATCATCTGTACCATACAAAATGATCTTCCTAGTCTGTAATATTATGCCTTACAATTTACAAATAGTCAATAATATTGTTTTCTCCAGCAAATGTTTAGCTGAGTTGGTATACAATAGTGCTGATGGTTTTTTTGCTAATTACAGCCTAGATGGTGTATCTGGATGTAAAGAGAATGAATTGCCATCAATATTTGATTTCATTAGGACTGCTATATAATTTTCTATATCTTGAATCAAAACCCAACTCTTGAATCAAATTTAACTATCTACAGCATGTAAGTACATAACTGACTCAGTACAGAAAAGTAGTATTTTTTCCGCCTTGGCTTTGCTAAACTTTCACAGTTCTAATGCACAAAGCTGACTTTCACCATACAATTTATTTTCACAAGCAAAGGGGTAGGTCCACGAGATAGTGTATCTTGCCCAAAACGGTAGAACAATCAGGATAGCTTAGAACATAACTTTCATCGGATGAAAACATAAAAGTCAGAGGATGAGATAGTGTAACTTTCATCCATTATTTTCTATGTATGGTTCATTGTACAATTTTCATCAGTCAAGTTTTGTCACCTTGACCATAATTTACAATATTGGCAGTAATTAGTTTTTGAGCACACCTGTACCCTTCCTTAATGAACGAATCTATCATAAAATGTGTTCAATATTTATAATTCAGAATTTATGGAATATAGAAATGGGATGGTTTATAGCTTACAGCTGCATCTGGAGACCTCCAATGATCAATTAGCCACTTCCAATCATTCAAATGAACTCTTTCATCGCATAATGCAAGAAGTTCATTATCTTCCATTTCTTCATTGTATGCCTTTTGAAACATTTTCTTCAAGTCTGATTTAAACTCCTTCCATTTTGTAGCTGTTGTCTTCATAAACCATGTGAAGATACCTCAGTCTATATCCCAATATAGCTGTACGACACATAAATTCAGTGCTTGATCTCAAGTACAATACTAAAAATAGGCAAATTAACAACAAGTTTTAAGTACCTGTGCATCTATCCACAACTTGTACTTTTGCCGTGCATCAACCTTCCTCCAATCATCATGTGCCAATGGGAAGCCCTTTGTTCTAACAAGTGCTCCAATAAAGTTAGCAAATTCAGTGCTTGATGGTCCACAGGGTTGACCACGCTCATTGATTTGGATTTTCAGTTTAGGTTTATTTTGCCCTGCAAATATATTAGCCTTTTTAGTAGGTCCTCTAACTTTCTTCCTTTCCTATACATGCAAATCTGAAAAAGAGACCAATTACTGTCCAATTTCAGCATCTACTAGTACATTGTATCCCCAACACTATGATAAAATCAATGGCCTAACTATGAAAAATGTGCATGATGTTGTAAAACAAAAGTACCTTCATTGGGCTGCTGTTAAGGATTTGTACTCCTATCCTGCATGTCAACTTGTGCATCTCTATTGGGTTCTTGTTCAGAATTTGTAATTCCAACCCACAGATCATCATGTGCAACACTAACTCTAGATCTCGATCGTAAGTTATGTCCAATTACAGCTTTAGTTCCCTCAGCATGAGCATGATTATTTACCTAAGATTATGTGCAATATACATTGTCAAAAACCAGTAAGAGCTCACTGTAAGAACTGATTTATGTGCTACAAAGAGGAATAGATGACTTTTTTTCCTTTTCTTTTGTTGCTGTGATGAGTTAACTTCTTGTGCAATTGATGGAATATTCAGAGATTGCATGAACTTCTCATTTCTCAAGATGTTTGCATTCCTCTCTTTTTCATACTCAGTTAGCTCTTTACCTTTTCTTTTTCCTTCCACAGTGGCCATCTTTCCTCCCGAAAATTTCATAGATGAATCAAGCATGTTAGTCACATAGCAGTACCAAATAGTTGCAAATGTACTAGCATACATTCAGGTCATCGAATGATAGCAACACATCAACAAAAATTTAGAAGTTTTGACTCTTACTTCCTCTTTTTTAGCAACAATGACCCCATCTATATCTGTCCTTACATGGACACCTCTCTAGAAAACATTGAGATCAAAATTTCCATAAATATCAGGTATCAAGTTGCATATTATATTCTCAGGCATCATATTTCTATTTTCTACTTCAGCCATATCATAGAGGCCTCGAGGTTTTGACTGGACAACAGTAGACCATTCTTTATCTATAGGGTAATCAATGTAATAAACTTGTATGGCTTGAGATGCTAAAATAAAAGATTCATCAAATAATCTTTCTCCTATATTGAATAAATGCTTGAAATTAACAATTGTGACTCTAAATTGATCAGTTTTCACCCATCTGTCTTGTATGCAGTTGTCAACCCAATCAAATTTAAAGAGCACTATATTTCCTTAATGATACCATAATATGTCTTGTTTCGCACTACATGGTTCACATTTCCATTCTCAAAGCAAGAGGTTTGGGATACTCCACTACTTTAAACCGTTCTGCCTTCATCAATGGATTTTGTATGAAAAATGAACCCATTTATGGTATAACTACTGTGCTTTGTAGCAATCATGAAAGGCTCATTGGCCAAAATTTGTATCTCTTCTGGTACTTCTACACCATTTTCTATCAACCCTTCCACCTATAATTATACAAAATATGGTAAATTAAACTATATTTACTTCTGATAACATTAGTTCAAAGCTAAATTAACTAGTCATTTTTTGACTTACATGCTTTCTAAACCACTCATGGAACATTTCATGATGAATATGACTTATTTCTCACTGATTGCAATGAATAGTTGAGGAAAGGTACTCAATATGCTTGCTGCAAATGTTTGTCAAGTTGAACCCTTAACAAATTTAAAGAATAACAGGAAAAATGCAAACAGTACGTAAAATAATGGGGATAACTTACTGAGGAGCCATGGTTTATACCATGGGGATGATGAGTGATTGTCAACGGGGTGAAGAAGAGATGAGAAATGAGGAGACTTGACCGTGACGGAGTTCGCGT
>KE372224.1:218037-232008 GCA_000418225.1 Zizania latifolia
CCGGAAGTTCCGGCCAGTCAGAACAGTTTGAAGCACGTTTGCTCATCAACGACTACAGCGATTCGACCTCAGCATCCTCTACACCAAGCTTGCAGTAAAATCCTCTAAACCCTATATATTGTACTCAAATGTCATTCTGAGGTTATTACTGTGATCTAGGGTTTACTTATTGCTCACTGACACGTTACTTTTTCAAGTTGCACAATGAATGCTGTTCTTTGTATTCTTGTGTTTGTTTCGTGTTAGTAGAGATCTTTGTTAGAGGTTATGAGTAGAATACCTGTTGCTATTCTTGAAGAGTGCTTTTGAGGATGTTTTGAGATATCAGCTTGCCTGGTGTGATCTTTATCGCACAATCTTGTGCTGAGCTTTCTTAAGTCACTTGCAAGGCTGATATTCTCGTTGTTAGAAGTTTTGGGGGTAGTTGTATTTTCCACTGCGTTTTAATTTGCGCCCATTCACCCCCCCTCTAGTCGCCTTTTCGGTCCTACACTTACTTTAAGTATGGTTCTATATCATCATAGTTAGACAAGACATATCTATGTGCTTGAAGCTAAGTCTTATAGTCTAATGATATGGTGCACTTGCCACTCAAAGCTCATCCAATGCTTCAGAAGAATGGAGCTGTATTGGATTCATCAATATCCAACATTTCACCATTTCTTACCTGCATAGTAAATCTAGTCTCGTAGCCTTGTAAAAAAAGAGAGCAAAAAGTAAGACTCTCATCAAATTTATAGCCCTCACAAATTGATCCCTCCGAATAACTCCTAGTGTGAACATAGCCTTTGCACCTCATCAAAAATCTACGAAGAATGTACTTGATTAAAATCTATTGGCAAAAGGTAAGTTTCGTTTGTACTGAAAGTAGTTTTAGAATACCTCTCTATTGACCACATGCTACGGTATTGCACAGGACCAACAATTCTTTCTTGAGCAAGAAGATGGACCATTAAGTGTACCATGATATCAAAAAAGGCTGGCGGAAATATAGTCTCAAGAATACTTAGTGTCTCAGTTATTTCAGTTTCTAATTTTTGCATATCACTTACACGAATAGTAGGTGAGTAAATCTGCTTGAAGAAATTGCTCACACAAATTAGCGCATAACTAATTTGTGTTGGCAATATCTTTCGAACAGCAAGTGGAAGTAAATCCTGTAACAAAATATGGTTGTCATGGCTCTTTTATCCAAATATCTTCTTCTCATCAACATGCACATTACGACTTATATCAGATGCATAACCATTGGGGAACTTCACTCCCTTCAATATTTGCAAAAATAACTTCTTCTCTTCATGGCTCAGTGTATAAAGTGCTGCTGGTAAATAAAATCTGTCATCTACATCGATGGGATGAAGGGTACTTCTAATGCCAAGATTCTACAGGTCTAAGTGAGCATTTAAATTATCTTTTGATTCCTCATCTGTATTTAAAAGTGTGTTCAAAATGCTATCACATACATTCTTCTCAATGTGCATAACATCAATATTATGACGAAGCAAAAGGTCTTGCCAATACGGCAACTTAAACCAAATAGATTGTCTTTTCCAAATAGTCCATGGCGCATTAACATCCTTGCGTGGTTGCTTCACTGGCTTCTTGGTTATTGGGTCCTTCCCAAAAATTATGCCTATGTTCTCTGTTAGGTTAAATATTTGCTCTCCAGTAAGAGGTATAGGTGCAGTCCTATGCTCCACAGTACCATCAAATGAATTTGCATTAAACCTAAATATGTGATCAGCATCTAAGAATCTATGATGGCACATGTAGACATACTTGCACCCCTTTTTTAATTGTACAGCACATGTACGTGAGTGGCATTCGAGGCAAGCAACTTTGCCAGAGGTAACACATGCAAGCAAATAGCCTAGACCTGGATAATCAGATATGGAGCCTAATATAGCAGCATGCAATTGAAAGCATTCATCCTTTGAGGCATCATATGTTCTTACACCATCCCAAAACATGTCTATCATATCATCTATCAAGGGCTCAAGATAAACATACATATCACTCCCAGGTGCCTTAGGGCCGGGAATTAACAAAGGGAGGATAAAACAACGTTACAGGAAGAGACGTCAGAGTCGGGTCAAAATAGCTATCAGTGACGGGTTCTGAACCACCACTGACTAGTCAGAACTGATAGTCGATGGCTATCAGTGCCAGTTCTAGCCCCAAACCGGACTGATAATAGGTATCAGTGTCAGTACATGACACGAACCAGCACTGATACGGTGTATCAGTGTCGGTTCAATAATACAACCGGCACTGATACCTATTATCAGTGCCGGTTTGGCTCACGAATTGGCACTGTTGTGTATTTCACACTATTTTTTTATATATGTACCATGCTTATTAATTCTATATCTTAATGCACATATATGCTAAGTTCATTTACATAGCTTACATCATATTACGCGGACAATCTCAAATCATATTAATATGACATATATTAACTTGAAATGTCAGAACATATTTATATAAATGTTTCAGCACATAAGTTTCAAATGAGACATTGTTCTTACAGCATAGACATAATAGAGAGATACACAAGACAAATTGTAGTACATACATAACAACCTTCAGTGCACCATTATTGATATGGAAATAAAAAGCACATACTATGCCGACAACTAAATCATTAGCTCATAGAAATTGACTAAAACCAGACGTCAGGTAGCACCGTCCATCTGTTGACTTATGCAATGCAACTAGGATTGCTGTGCTTCCTGCTGCTGTCACTTGGATCTACGAGGTCTATTGGTGTAGGTGAGGTGTTATGTACTTCTCACAGTACTGCCTTGAAAAGTACTGTTATGAATAAAATATGTTGGTAGCTAGTTAGATGAGGCAAGTGTAAATATATAGATGTTTGTAATTATGACATATGTAAAGTGCTTACCACCGACTTCTTGTTGACGATCGAGGGATTGATTGTGCATACATACAAGTGAGTCCCGGAGGGTAGACTAGCCGAGATGTCTTGCATAAGAGCCTTCCTTGCTAGAGTCACATCTGTATGATTTCCAAAATGATAGATGTTCTTTAGTTGGTCCATTTGGTCAGTGTCGCGCTCCCTGGCTATCTGCTTCCCCTTCTTTGGAGCATTGCTGGGACCCTCCCTTAACAATATAAAAAACTAATTTAAGTACATAAACAAAATATGCATATCTAGTAAGTAATGTCAGCTTGCTATAGATACCACAATCGTTGTCCTCCACTTTTATGGCCGTTGGGGCCTTCTCATCACTAAAGTTAGTGTAAATTTGGTAATAACAGTCAATGTGGCATGTCCCATTATTATTACCATATAATCCCCTTGTGTTAGGCTGGCTCTATGACTAAAGTCGGGCCACCCTTTGTGGAGGCATACCCTGCCTCAACAGCTCATAACCTCAACCTCACTGGTGCACCCATCTCTTATTAATATCTTAAGGGTGTCACCAGCATAAATGTTATTGATATCACCAAACTTTTTTGATAGAAACTACAACAATAAGATAATATCACATCAATTTGTTAATTTTATTAGCACATAAACAGAATATGCAATATACAATATATAAACCTGGTGACGCCTGCCGTTGACTAGATGATTGATCTTTATTAGGCAAATGTAAGGGACATAAGTTAGTACCATAGGTTGGATCCGCCTACTAGTGGAAGCACGTTGTCTGGCGGGAGTGCCCTGTTGATTACTTGGGGGGCTTGCCATGTCCCTAATTCATGTTATATTTGATAACGATGAAGAAAGTATAGTAATACGGGTGGAGGCGGAAGAATAACATAATCATATTATATTAGTAAAAAATAATCCATCATTGCTTACACTCACTGCTTACACTCAAACAATCCAAGTAATCCATCTTAAAAGGTATACTCAATTATATACATTCTCCAACATATACATAAAAGCTCATACACTGTCAGGTTCACCACTCACTATGTCAGGTTTAAGAAATTGAAAACATAGAAGCAGAGCTAAGAGAAAAAGAAAAAATAGGCATGTCTTTTTATGTCCAACTCTTATCCAATTTCTCTGCTAAAGCATAGAAGCAAACAGGGAATAGAGAAGATGGAGGAAGAGGAGAAGTGGAGAATGTTCAAAGCTGATGCAGGGCTAACTTTAAAATTTATGTAGGAATCATAGCACAAACTCCTCAATACTACGCCATGAAGCCCTGGGGGTGATTTCTATAGCTGAAGGATTTTCTACACTTGGCAACAATTGAGGGGGTGAAATGATCCACAACACTCATGAAGTTTCTGATACAGCATGACAGGAAGGCTATTCAATGGATCCACCATCAGCTGTAACTGACCTATCAATGCCAAAGCTAATACTAGTGATGCTCCTATGTTATGTTCAGATTTCACTGACCCTATTTTCCCCCTTCTACTATGGTGGAGCTTCATTATCACCAACAAGCCAAGCAAGGACATCTTTGTATTGTCTTATTTTATCGACATCCTAGTTGGAATTTTTGAGGTTCTCACTACATTTGATAGCCAATCCACTCTCTTAAAGGGAATCGACACATTCGTGAAATGCATGTAATAACAGAAGTCATTTTCCCACTTTTGTTCTCTCTTCTAAACCCTAGCTAAACCCTAAATCCAAACAATGTGAGAGTAGGGGGCATCAAACCTCACACGGCTAGGCGGATGCAAAGTTGTCGAAAACGGAAGGGCGGAGAAGGCCAGATGTTGTAGGCAGAGATGGCCGGACGGCGGGACGGCGGAGGCGGAGACAGAGACGGTGGCATGGTGGAGGCGGAGACGGAGATGGTTGGACGGTGGAGGCAGAGGCAGAGATGGAAGGACAGCGAAAGCGGAGGCGAAGATGGCAGGATAGCAGGATGGCGGCGCGCGAGTAGACAATCTGTGGGATGATGAAAAATGACTAAGTCCCAGAGCATACATATATATAGGAAGGTTATGAGTGCCGGTTTGAAGGGAGAACCGACACTCATAGTTGACTATCAGTGTCGGTTCTAGTTTAGAACCAGCACTAATGACTATTTTAATATTAATTAATATAAAGATTTTATTTTAACACACAAGATTTACTCCTAATAAATGTGGATTTTTTTACTGTACCAGATGAAACGTTTTTAAACTAGCATCTTCAAAATATTTCCAATTTCACCTATTTCAATTTAAATCCTAATAAATAAATTTTGGTTCATTATTTCAAGCACTTGCAGTTCAAATTTCACCTATTTCAATTTAAATCCTAGAAACACACTTAATAAATTAAAAATAGTAAACTGACAAAGAAAAATACCAAATTTTTTCACGAGACAAGATACGCTGTATTTTGATTGTAGAAAAAGTTTCAAGTTCAAACAAGGATTTTACCAATAATTTGCTTTGAAATCCAACACATTCCTTCTTTAAATCATAATTTGTCCTCAGAGAATCTCTGGCTTTCTTAACATCATACGTGATAACTTTCTCGAAACATTTTTAATTTTTTATCATATTATTTATATATCATAACATAACACCATGACAGGTATCACATTTTTAAGACTTCATTTGATTTTTTTAGAATTAAACAACCATTAAGCTCTATGTTGCCGATCGAGTGTCGCAACCTAGTTTCAAAATTTCTTTCAATTTAGTGGATAAGAACTAAAAATGTACTCAAAAACATGAATATGATTTTTCTATAAATTTTGGTTCATTATTTCAATCACTTGCGGTTCAAAATTCACCTATTTCCATTTAAATCCTAGAAACATACTTAATGAATTAAAAATAGTAAACTGACATAGAAAAATGCCAATTTTTTTCACAAGACAAGATACACTGTGTTTTGATTGTAGAAAAATTGTCAAGTTCAAACAAAGATTTTAGACAGTATCCTTGGGGGATACCCGAGAACTAGATTTGTGTAAGCGTATGGGAAAGACTGTGATCGAAGTTCAATAGTAATCTCACAAACAAAGGGAGACAGGAGATTTTAGACAGGTTCAGGCCTGCCAGAGGATAATAGCCCTAGTCCTGTGTGTGCTATTTGGAAAGCGACCATCTGAGTCCAAAAAGACGTCCCCGTAAAAGGTGCCCCCGATCCCTTTATATACTGTAAGGATTGGGGGTTACCGTTCAGGGTTTAATTAGCCCTATTAATCCCTTTAATAGAGTTTAAATCATCTGAGATCGTGAGCTAATAATTACAGCAGTTATTCGTTACATTGATGCGATTGTTACTCCCTGGAGCTTTATTGCTATTGATGGTACGGGCTGACTGTCGAACGAACTCCCAAACGTATGTGGTTGGGTGCCCTTCTCAGTACCTATGGTCGGGAGTCCTCTTGAGTCCCTGTGGTCAGCACCCCCTCCAGGTCATAATACATGCTCTGTCTTTCTGACCCTATCTTCTGCTGATCATCATAAATGCACTAGGAGAGTGCCCCGGGGTCATATCCCTGACAGGAGCCCCCGAGCCCTTTGCGGCAGAATGACAAAAATCTTCAGGGTGGAGTCAAGAAGTTGTAAAGAGCTTTGACATGTAGAGCTTCTTCCTCAGCGAGGCAGGGGCACCAATTAGGTGCATGTGTCGGGTGTAGCCCCCGAGCTTAAAGGTTTGTTTAAAGAAAACAAACTTCAAGATATAAAATCTTGCCCCATTATCGTTGATGAAGGAGAGGTTTAAGCCCCGGGCGTTGTGTCGACCAAGTATTTCATTGAGGCCCAGAGATATTTTAAATTCCTAATGCTAGGAGTAGAGGAGCATTTATCGGAGTATTTTCGGCGTAATGGAGTGTATGGGGTCCACATCACTTTGGCAACGAGACAGCAGTTGCCATAGATGGGGATGTGGCCCATGAAGGTGTTGGCGAGACAGGCGTCAGTTGCCGCATATAGGCAACTGCAGGCGTTCGTGGGGTCCTCAGCAGGCTTCGGCGGAGAAAATGTCAGATTGCCGGCTGCAAAGGTAATGGAGTTCATGGGCCCTACACAGATTTCGACGATCAGGCGTCAATCGGAGTAGACTGGCGGCTGCGAGAGTTATGGTGCGTGCGGAGCCCTCTCGGTTGTGGCGAAAAAAGGCATCTGGTGGAGGAGACGGGATCTTGACAAATCTGATTTGATGCGCGTGCGAGTTCCCAGGCGCTTTGATGGGGGGATGTCTGCTGGAACGGTAGGCGCCGATTCGGCTCCTATGCGCAACCATTGGATCTGTTTTTGGGTGTCCGGATGGAGTCATCACTGTGGTTTGACTGGCAAAAAATAATCGTGGGAATATCTCGATGCGATTGCGGCGAAGAGGGGGCCTGAACCATCACGCGGTCGGGTATAAGTAGCTTCCTTAACGCTTCGTTCACCACATGCTTCCGCTGTTCATCTTCTTCCTTCCACACGCAGCTTTCCCACTGGCTCCTCGCAGTCCTGGTCGCCACTGCACCTGCGTAGTGTGCCTCCGTAAAGCTCGCCGCCTCTTCAACTTGAAATCGCTTGCCCATCCTTGCACCGTCTATATGGCGACCACTAACTCCAGTGCCGGCGTGGACCACTCGAAGGAGTTCGTGTGGTCGGGTGTTAGGGATCGGTAGATCCAGTTGCTAGAGAGGGCCGGAGTTCTCCCCATGCAGGCGCTGTCCTTGTGGCGCGCGGCGGCAGGAGAAAGTTTCCTGACTCCGAACACCAACGAACTGGTGGTGTTCGAATATTTTCCACCACGGGTTTGGCTTGCCTGCCCATCCCTTCCTTCAGGGTCTTCTCCATCACTACGATATCTCCATCTGCAATCTCACCCCCAACTCTATTCTCCATATTTCTATTTTCATCCACCTCTGCGAGGCTGACCTTGGCATCGACCCGTACTTCAATCTCTTCCACCATTTCTATTCTTTGTGTTTTTTGAACAAGAAGGTCGTTGGCGGGGCCAGAATCCAACTCCGTGATGGCATGGCAGCCGAGTACATCGCCGTGCCTCTCCCGATGTCCAACAAGGGCTGCCACTCACAGTGGTTTTATGTCAGGAACCACGAGCCGGCCCTATCATCAGAGATCGACCACATGCCAGCCTAGGCCTTGACCAAGTCAGACCAGTGCAGGTCAGAGGACCAGGCCCAGGTGAGCTTCGGAGGTAGAAGCTAACAGGGGTCCATGTGGCCCTTAACTTTGTGCTCCGCCGTGTTCAGCCCTGCAAGGCTCGAGCGCGGCCGGGATACGAGTACTCGGGGTGGTCGAATCCCTCTCGGGAGTCCGCTGAGTCCTTATCCGCAGAGGAGGGCGCCAAGCGAGTGCGGGACTTCCACGGCCCCAGGGCGGTGATCGGGAATGAGGATGGCCCTCGCTCGTATAAGCTGATGAATCCCCGACCGACGATAAGGCCTTGCTTCATGCTTGCTATTTTAAAACTGATACGTGATAATATCACCTGCCGAGTGCTGATCAAATCTTTATTTCAGGGGCGAGAAGCTTATTGCTCACTGGCGCCACTGCCTGAGCAGCCTCGAGCGGTTAGGTAGAAGGACATCGATCGGCACAAGAAAGAGGAAGGACAAAGACGTTTGTCCTCCAGCGGCAAAGAAGCCGCGCATGAAGGTGGCATCGCAGGGGACACCCAAGGTGCCATCTTTGTTTCTAGGAGAGGCCGGTGCCGAGTCAGAGACGTCCGACGTCAAGTCGGCTGGTGGGGCGGTGATGGAGTCGTCATCATCATCGCCCACACCTCCGTCGTCGGGAGACCCATCAGGCCCACACCGATTGGTAAAGAGGAGCACCTTCTAGATGTTAACCTGGTGAGTTGACACCTTGCTACCTTTGATGAATGTCTTAGAGATTAGATATTTCATATTTGCTTTATTTGCCAGCGCACCGTCATCACTGCCCGATGATGGTGGTGTGACCAGCCCGTCAGTAGGCAGCGGCTCCAGAGTGGTCGGTGGGGCGGGCGGTGTGGTGGTGACCACGTCGGTGAGTGCGACAGCAGCCGCGGCGGTGGTGGGGACCACCCACGTGGCTGTCTTCATGGCCCCCGCCACGGGGACCACTGCCACCCTGGTGCTAGAGAGCCGACCAGCGGAGGTCCCGACTGCCGGGGCGCCGACTGCTGCTGACCTAAGTGGCAGCACCACGATGGACGTTGGGCCGATGCCGACCATTGTTGGTCTGACTAGCGGTGCCACGGTGGAGGAGCAGCCGGCTACCGACCCCCAAGAGGCAGAGGATGATGTACCCCCGGTGGCTGCTGCGGCGAGGTCGGGGGGCGGCCCGGCCCCTGTTGGAGATGAGGCGCAGCGGGAGGTGGCCGAGTGGTACGACTTAGCAAGTCGTCTAGGCCGCATGGCCAGCGTAAGTAATACTGCCTTCAACAAGCATTTTGGATTCCATCGCTCGCAACTTAGTTGTATTTTTCCTGCAGCGAGTGGTGAACCGGCTGGTCGGTAATGTGGATGTGGTCCACCCGGGCCACAATTTGGACTTGCTTGGGCTTAACGCCCAAGTTCAGAGCCTGACAGAGCAGCTAGCTCGTCGGGAGGCTGCTTGGAGGAGAGCGGAGAGGGATCTTGAGATTCTCCATGGGCAGGTAGATATCCGTTGTTCTGGTAAATATAACATCACTGCATGAAATCAGTTGTAACATACAATTTCTATAGTAGCTTAATCATTGTGAATGTCAGAATGGATATCGTTGGAAGCCTAATTGGAGACGGCGACTGCCGTGGCCGACCGCTCGACTACCGCAGCCGAATTTGCTGTGGCTGAGCGGGATGAAGCCAAAGAGCAGTTGGCGAAGGTGGAGACTGAGATGGCGGCGATGAAAAAAAAGATTACTCAGTCTGAAGCTGCCGTCGTGGTTAGCAAGAAAAAGATCGACGAAGCTATCGGTGAGTACAAAAGTACGGTCGGCCAATATTGTCAGCAATAAACTTCAACTTGAAATGTAGGCTGACGTGTGTTATTGTACTGTTGCAGAGCTTCATCAGCATGTAAACGCTCAGTTCACCGACCTGGAGTTGTGCTTTAAGAACACTCAGGCGCAGCTCGACCATGTCCGGGCGAGAGCAGAGACTCTCATCAAGATGATTGATGGGGAGCCCGCCAACGCCACATGGACCATGAAGAAATTTTTTGAGCGGCTCTAGGGGTTGGCGACACGTCTACGGGAACAAGCCCGGGACTTCATGCGGTCAGCGGCTACACACGTACTTGGCATTGTCCGGGTGCTATACCCGACTGCTCGGATGGATCACATCTAGGTGGGGTGGCCGGCGAATGTCAAGGAGTCTGACGTGTAGCGGATCTACGCGGAGGTGGAGGACATGGCGGCCATCATCGTGCAAGATTTACAGCAGTTTCCTGACGAACCTACCGAGTAAATTATAAAAAACATGTAGCAAGAAGTGTGTATATATGGTGAACTTCTAATGCAATGCTTATTTTGAATTATAAATTGTACTGTGTCTGACCATCATTCCTGGACTTCTGAGTAGCTGATATAGCTATAGTACGCTGCATAGGGAACTAATCTACATGCACGCATATGGAACGTTTAGCATCACAAGTAATCGGGAGTAACAAAAGAACAAGGTCGGGCAAACAGTAAGGCGAGAGGTGAGCCTCCGAGTAAACAATACATCTCAATAACAACTCATCAAAGTTAGAGCAGATCATAAGCTTTGGATTAGAGTGTTGAGAATGCAAGCACTCGGGGTCGGGCGGGAAAAAATAAAGACAACAAATAGAATTAAAAAGAACATCTTTATTAACCCAAGAGAAGAATATGTAGCTTAACATCATGGGTAAAAATGGCGAAGATGCTCAATATTCCAAGAGTTAGGCACGCGTTGTCCATCGGCACGCATCAATCAATAAGAACCTGGTCGGGTAACTTCTGCTATAATGAATGGACCTTTCCATAGAGCAGAAAGCTTGTGTACGCCAACTGCCGATTGTACTCGGCGCAAGACCAGGTCGTCGACTAGGAATGACCGACCACGTACGTTATGATCGTGATAGCGGCGCAAGACCTACTAATACCGATCAGACTGTATGGCAGCAGCCAATCAAGCTTCTTCGAGGCTATCGATGTCTTCTTGTCTTGTCTGTTCAGTGGCATCTTCATCATAATGTTGAATTCTTGGAGACTTATAAAGCATATCCACTGGCAAAATGGCTTCAGACCCATATACGAGAAAGAATGGAGTCCGGCCAGTAGCTCGGCTTGGTTGAGTGCAAAGGCTCCAAAGCACTGCTGGCAATTCCTTCATCCATCGGCTGCCATACTTGTTAAGGGGATCAAAAACTCTAGCCTTCAGGCCTTGGAGTATCATACCGTTAGCTCGTTCACATTGACCATTTGCTCTCGGGTGTGCCACAGAAGCATATTTTACTTGAATGCACCGATCTTCACAAAATTCCCAGAAGTCATTTCTGGTGAACTGGGTCCCAAGGTCAGTGATGATTTAGTTAGGAACACCATATCGATAACAAATACCTTGTATGAACTCAGCGGCTTTTTTGGCGGTGCTGGTACGGAGAGGCATCATCTCAATCCACTTTGTGAACTTGTCAATCGCTACAAATAGATGATCATATCCCTGTGGGGCCTTTTGGAATGGATGGACCATGTCAAGTCCCCAGCATGCAAACGGCCATGAGAGTGGTATGGTTTGGAGAGCTTGAGCATGGAGATGGTGCTGCTTCGCGAAAAATTAACAGCCTTGATAGCTCCTGACCAGCAACTTGATATCTTCATTGGCAGTCGGCCAATAAAAACTAGACCAAAAAGCTTTGCCGACCAGAGTACGAGCACCAGCATGATTCCCACATAAGCCTGAGTGCACTTCTTTGAGAAATTCCAAACTATGTGACCGGGTAACATATTTTATGAGCACTCGGGTTGAGGCTACTTTCTTGTATAATTCAGTCCCCACAATAACGTATTGCTTGCATCGTCAGGCAAGGCGGATGGCCAGATCTTTATCTTCTGGAGCTTTGGCAGTAAGGATGAATTCGATGAAGGGTCGACGCCAGTCTTCAACTTCGTTGGTGATGGCTAAAATAGAAGGCATTTCCTTAGACTCCAAGGGTGGCGCTTCTTCGGCTTGGACCGACGGTTTGTGGAGTTCTTGGAGAAAAACACCACTCAGCACCGGCGCTCGGGATGATCCCAACTTGGCGAGGAGGTCGGTAGCCGAGTTCTCGTCCCGAGGGACATGATGGAACTCGAGGCCATAGAATTTTCCTTCTAACTTGTGGACCTCCATGCAATATGTGTCCATCTTCTCGCTGGTGCAGGACCAGTCTTTATTGACTTGGCTGATGACCAGCTTTGAATCGCCGTATACCATCAAGCGTTTGATTCCAAGAGAAATGGCAATTCATAGGCCATTGACGAGCGCTTCATACTCAGCTGCGTTGTTGGACGCCTGAAAGAGGAGTTGGAGAGCATACTTCAAGCATTCACCTTGAGGGGAGATCAGAAGTATCCTAGCTCCTGCTCCATCAATGCTAAGGGAGCCGTCAAAATACATGACCCAATGCTACAGGTTCTCGGTGGTGGGTGGGATTTGAATCTCAATCCACTCGGCAATAAAATCGAAGAGAGCTTGAGACATGATGGCCGTCCGAGGTTTGAAATCGAGGGTATATTCACCCAACTCGATGGCCCACTTTACGATTTGGCTAGTGGCGTCTCGATTGCAGAGAATGTCGCCGTGGGGGAATTCGGTAATTATATCCACCGAATGCGCCTGGAAATAATGCTTAAGCTTCCGAGCAGTGACGAGCACAACGGAAAGGAGCTTTTGAATTTGGGGGTAATGGACTTTTGATGGTCCGAGTACTTCTGAGATGAAATAAACCGGCTGTTGTACCGGGTAGCTGTGGCTCTCTTCTGGACGCTCAACAATCAAGGCGGTGCTGACCACCCGTGACTTTGCGGAGATGTAGAGGAGTAAAGTTTATCCAAGGGTCGGCGCGACCAGAATAGGTGGTGTGGAGAGAAATTTTTTGAGGTCAGTGAACGCTTGGTCTACTTCCGGAGTCCAATTAAAATTACCCTTTTTTTTAATAATTTGAAGAATGGCATTCCTCGCTCACCAAGTCTTGAGATGAAACACGCGAGTGCTTTCATGCAACCCGTAAGGCGTTGTACACTCTTCATGGTGGTTGGCTGAGCCATGTTGACTATTGCTGAGATTTTCTCCGAATTGGCCTCAATTCCCCGACTGCTGACTATAAATCCGAGCAGCTTCCCAGTGGGCACCCCGAATACACATTTGTCCGGGTTAAGCCTCCACCAAAATTTGCGGAGATTGTCCACATTCTCTTGAAGGTCGGGAATTAAATCTTCTAGATGCTTGACTTGATGACGATATCGTCCACATAAGCTTCCACATTGTAGCCAATTTGGTCGGCGAGGCAACGCTGTATAGCACGTTGGTACGTATCCCCGGCGTTTTTGAGCCCGAAGGGCATTGATGTATAACAATATGCGCCAAACGGAGTAATGAACGACGTCTTCTTCTTTCAGGCTGATTTGATGATAGCCCGAATAACAATCTAGGAAGCAGAGAAGGGAACAGCCGGCTATAGAGTCCACCACTTGGTCGATGCGCGACAATGGGAAGGGGTCTTTAGGGCATCGCTTATTGAGATCAGTATAGTCAATGCACATCCTCTATTTTCTATTTTTCTTTTTTACAAGGATTGGGTTTGCTATTCAGTCGGGATGATACATTTCTTTGATAAACCCAGCTGCTAACAGTTGGGTGATTTCCTCCTTGATAGCCTCCTTGCGCTATTTGAGGAGTCATGGTATGAACCATGAGGTGATGAGTGCTTGTCAACCGGGTGATGAAGATTGGACGATGAGGATGAAGGAAAAGAGGAGGAGATGACTCGACCGCGATGGAGCTGTCATGCGACTCAGGTACACGGGAGTCCGACTGCGGGGCTGAAGAGGAGCTGCCGGGTCCGACTGGCCCAATCCGGGTGCGCGAAGCT
>KE372224.1:233334-245799 GCA_000418225.1 Zizania latifolia
TGGCCAGCGCGATCAGAGCACTGCCGGCGTGCACACGGCGCATCCAGAGCGCAGCAACATGACAACAGCGTGCACGACAATGTTTACTCGTCTCCGGCCAACCTCTACATCAAGATCGGCAGTATATCACTCTTGCTCACCTCTTGTTTGTTGAAATACTTCAAAGAGTCTTGTGCTGCTTTCTAGGTGTTTGATTTAATGTCAACAAGTACTTGATTTTCAGATTGCACTATGAATCCTTTTATGTGTGTTCTTGTGTATGTCGACTGTCTGTTGATTTGGTCGAGAGGTTCAATGTTGCACTAGTCATACATCAAGTACACGATCGTTTGTGCAAGGTTAATTTGTACGATCTACTTCTGAGAGTACTTTTTGGAGGAGTTTGTATAGACTTGCAACGAGTGAATATTTAAACACAGCCTTGTGCTGAGCATCTTGAAACCACTCGCAAGTTCGATACAAGAGGTCGAAAGATTTTTGTTTTTCCGCTGTGTTTTTGTTTTTGCGCCCAATCACCCCCCTCTCTGGTCGCTAGTTTCGGTCCTACACTATTGGGCGAATCAGTGCATCTTCTGTTTGACCGGCTTAGCGGTCGGGAAGATATGTAGTTCGTGCTCGATCAGCTCCTTAGGTACGCTTGGCATGTCGGAGGGTTTCCAGGCGAATATGTCAATGTTGACTCGGAGGAAGCTAACGAGCGTGCTTTCCTATTTAGGATCTAGCGCTATCCCGATGAGCGCCATCTTGGAGGGGTCGGCGTCGAAGAGCTGAACACTCTTGTATTCAGCTGACGAGGGCACCAATGCTGATGTTGATGGCTTGGCGGTTGAGATGTCGAGGTTAGCGGTCGGCGTCGTCTTGGTGGCCTGGACTGTCTCTTGCATCCAGACGGAGATATCCACCACTTCCCCCAAGGCGAGGCTGTCCCGTTCGTAGGCATGAGAGGTGGCAACATCTCCCTTGACCAAGAAGGCTCCCGACAGCCCTGGGACTTTGAGAACCAGATACCTGTAGTGGGACACGGCCATGAATTTGGCAAGGGACGGCCTGCCTAGCACTGCATGGTAAGCAGTCTCGAAGTCGGCGACATAGAATTTGATGTGTTTGGTCCTAAAATTGTCCCGAGTGCCAAACATCACCGGCAGGGTCAGCGTGCCGAGTGGAATTGACGCCTTTCCCAAAACAATCCTGTAAAAAGTCATGTCCGTCTTTTGGAGTGCCGACTCATCAATCCTGAGCGCGGAGAGGGTCCCCTTGAACAGAACATCGAGACCACTCCGGCCATCAATTAGCACCCTCTTGAAGCGCACCTTCAAGATTACCGGGTCGATGACCATTGGGAACCGGCCCGGCTTGAGGACGTCCGTCCACTGATGCCTCGGTTGAAGGTGATTGGGACTTCCGACCACCGCAGGCGTTCAATCGCCCCGTCGCTAATGGTGTTCATGCGATGAGTGAGCAGCTTTTGCTGGCGCTTGGATTCTGCAACAGCTACTCCACCAAAAATCATGGAGACCGTCCGAGTGGGCTCCTAGAAGTCATTCTCAGCCGGGGGGTCGGCGTCTTTGTCCTCCTGGTGAGTCTTTTTCTTCTTCTCATCCCGGCGACGCTTGTCCGGCTGGGGATTTTCTTCTGCCTCTTTGACCATCTGGTTCTGCAACAGATAACGCCGATGGGTGGTGTGGTTACTGTTGGGATAAAAGATGCAGGGCTTGTCCAGCATTTCCTGCATCGCCGAGTTCCCCCGTCCCTTGGATTGGGATTTCTCCTCAGCGACCATGACTTGCTCTGACTTCCTCTTCTGATCTTTTGACCTGGAGGATTTTGGCTTGTCGCGGTCATCACGCCACGGTGATCGACGGTGATCATTCAAGCACTTCTTGTCCTCACAGGACTCCCGAGTGCTCCATTGCATCTGCATCCGCTCGGCGTCCTCGGTGTTGGCGAACTGCTCGACGACGGTGGTCATCTCGCCTGGCGTCGCGGGCTCGTGCATCACTAGATGGCGAAATAACTCTGACGGCTTTCTTAATCCATCCTGAAAGATGGACATAACATCGGCATCGGAGATGCTGGCGACAATGTTCCACCATTCGGAGAAGCGACGAATATAATCCCGAAGGGACTCATCACTTTTCTAGCGTATCTGGCGTAGGTCGTGCCGAGAGGCCAGCCTTTGCCAAGTTCCTTCATAATTAGCGATGAATACATCGCACAGTTGATCCTAGGAGTTGATGGAGTTCTCCGAAAGCCCAGCCAGCCAGCTGATGGTGGTGGGCGATAGTATGATGGGGAGATAGTTAGCCATGATGTCATGGTCTCCACCTGTTGCTCGGATGGCCGTGTAATATAGCCGTAGCTACTGGGAGGGATCGGTCTTGCCATCATAAAGTTCAATCCTCGATGGGCGAAAGCCTCTCGGCCACACCACCCGGCGAAGTCAGTCGGTGAAGGCAGGGAAGCCATTATGGCAGGAGTCGACGTCTTCATGCCGACTGACTCCTGGCGTACCATGGCTTCTGTCGAAGCGCTCTCGGTGACGTAGCTCACTGCGCTCGCGCCGCCCACGGTGATAAGAGATGACATTGCGCGCATCGCGCACTTGGTTGATGATTTCCCGGGCGTCACCCGAGAAGGAACTCCCCTGGCGCTCGCTGAGCCGGGAGTGTCGTGACCGACTGGATTGTCAGGGGGTAGAGTTGCGGTCAGGAGATTGCGACCTTGGAGATGGCACTGCTACAGCAAGTTGGGCCACAGCAGCTTGCGTCATCGCTCAAGCCCTCTAGAGCTCAGGTGTGTCGGGGAGGGCCGACAATGCCCTCTCGATGGTGACTAAATTCACCGTAGGAGTGCGATACACGACGTGACCTTCAAAGTCAACTGTGTAAGCTTCTTGGGATGTCCCCGCCGCTTGAGCCCTCCCGCGACAGAGTGAACGGGAAGCATTACGCCTCTGGCGCTCCCGCCGGTGGTTGCTAGATTCGGTAGAGTTGGTGGTGCGCTCATCCTTAGAGACATCTGCCGTCATCATCATGACGGCGCCCACGGGGCGAGGAACTGGGTTGACCATTACTCCCTACATCTTGGCCCGCTTTGGGGTGATCTTCGCGAACTGACGTAAGTGGATGGTACGACCGCTATCATTGGTGATGATGACAAAGTCAGCAGGGAAGTTGGTGGAGATGGGGCGATGCGGGGTCGACGGAGTTGCACCCTTAGCGGGTACTGGAGCCATCTTTGAGGGATGGCATGCCATGCTCCGGGCGGTAGGGCGCACAAAAGGAGTGCGCGGGGCCCTCGCCTGACGGACAGAGGTGTTGGAAAGGACCAATTGGCGCATGGAGTCACCAATGAAGGTGAGGCTCCCAAAGGAGATGACGGCGCCAACGGGAACCTAAGTATTCACCTTGCAAACAACGGACATTGAACCCAAAAAGGAAATTACACAGAACCTCCCCTACCTGGAGCGCCAACTGTCGTTGTGTAAGAACAACAGTATCCTTGGGGGATACCCGAGGACTAGATTTGTGTAGGCTTATGAGGAAGACTATGATCAAAGTTCAATGGTAATCTCACAAACAAAGGGAGACAGGAGATTTTAGACAGGTTCAGGCCTCCTAGAGGATAATAGCCCTAGTCCTGTGTGTGTGTGTGCTATTTGGAAAGCGGCCATCTGAGTCCAAAAAGACGTCCCTGTAAAAGGTGCCCCCGATCCCTTTATATACTGTAAGGATCGGGGGTTACCGTTCAGGGTTTAATTAGCCCTATTACTCCCTTTAATTGAGTTTAAATCACCCGGGATCGTCAGCTAATAATTATATCAGTTATTCGCTACATTGATGCGACTGTTACTCCCTGGAGCTTTATTGCTATTGATGGTGCGGGCTGACAATCGAACGGACTCCCGAACATATGTGGTCGGGCGCCCTTCTCAGTGCCTATGGTCGGGAGTCCTCCCGAGTTCCTGTGGTCGGCACCCCCTCCAGGTCGTAATAAATACTCTGTCTTTCTGACCCCGTCTTCTGCTGATCATCATAAATGCACTCGAAGAGTGCCCTGGGGTCATATCCCCGACAGGCATAATATTGTGCTTCCTTTGGAAGAATTACTAAAAGTAAACTCTGAAAACATGTCCACTCCTTTTCTATATTGATCACTTTGCCTACATATCATTAATTATTAATATATTAGACTAAACACAACCATGACACTTGCAAATAATATTGAGTTGAAAGTTTATAATATACCTAGGTTGATTCATCCATTTTTATCCATGATGCAGCTTTAATACAAACAGTGTAAAATAGCTGAACATATAGGACAAACACATTCACACATACCAACCATAAGAACGGAGCAGAATAACACAAACAAACCAGAAATAATCATGCATAAAAAACTTCACACAAGGAAAATTTACACGGCACAAGAAAACTTACTAGTAGAATCTACAAAGAGCTGATCTTCAAGCTAAAATCTTAGATCCTTTAGCTCTTATCTCAAATGACGGTCTTTTGAAACTCTATTTTAATCCTACAACCAAACAAGCTACTGAAACTCTGAAATTGTAAACTAGAAACTGATTATTTACTTCAGATATGATAAGTTAGCAGGCCAAACTCTGAAGAATTCTAGAACATTTCTAAAGACCCTAAACATACTCCATCCCTAGCGGCCTAGCTCACCTGTCGCGTACAGGGCCACACGGTAGCACGGTGCAGCTGCAAGAGAGAGAAGCCAGCACAGGGGATCTTTGACACGTTCGGGGACTTCACCTCGCATGAGAACTATGACAAGTTCTTCACGCTTCACGGCACCGACGACAGCTTCGAGTGGTACGAATGAACAGAGGGAGTACCTTGAGGCCCCTTTCTGCTCCCTCATGCCGTGGCACGTGGATGGCTCTTAGGGGCAGCGAATGCGCAACGTGCACCAGGCGGCGGGCGGGCGGAGGGCTAGAAGCAGCACACGTGAAGAGGGCTCTAGGCAGCGTGCGGCGGGCTTCAGGCAGCATGCACGGCAGGATCTAGAGGTGGCATGCACGATGGGCTTTACGAGGCACGTGCGGCTGGATCAAGAGGTGGCACGCATGGTGGGATTTAGGCGGCGCATGCGGTGGGATCCAGGCGGTGCCCGGAGGGCAGCGTGCAGAGGGCTCCCAGGGCAGCGCGCGGTGAGATCCCATGGGTGGTGCGCGGTGAGCTCCTAGGGTGGTGGTGGTGCCGCTCAGAGGGACTGGGAGGGGTTGGGAAGAATCGCTCAGAGGGACTGGCGGTGCTCAGATAGGCTTAATTATTTTTTCCCGTGCTAAGAATTAAGGCCTGTCACAACTTGAAATTTTCAAAATATAAAAAGTAATAAAAGCTGTGGATAAAATAAAAGGAAAAAGAATTTTTAATAAAGGAAAAAGAAAATGGAATTTTGATAAATAAAAGAAAGGATTTTGGAAATAAAATATTGAGGAAGAAAATTTTGCAAGTAAAATGTTGCAAGAATTTTTACAAAAGTCTCTAAAAATGTATAGAATTCTTCTTGAATTTTTCTTGAATTCTTCTGAGTTAAAAATGTATTTTTCTGAAATTTGGAAGCCTTTTATAAAAGAGAAAGAATTTAAAAATAAAATTTAAAAATTTATTTACCTCTCCCCTCACGCTTGGGCCTACTTCCACTCGCCCATTTCCGTGCCCACGCCCTGCCGGCCTACTTCCGCTCATGCCCTACTAGCCCAGCAGCGCTGTAGGCCCATCCCCGTGCCCGGCCACTGACAGGTGGGTCCCACCTATTAGCTTCGCCCCCAACCTCCCTCCATCGTCCACGCCATGCCCTATCCCCATTGCCGCCATGCCCCTTGGCCCAATCTGAGCCTGCCGTGGCCCTAGCGCCGCGCGCCCAAGCTCTATCGCCTCTGCCGGCCTCCAGCAGCCGCTTGCTGCTGCTCTGGCCGCCATCCATCACCGTCGACCCTGCCGTCAGCCTTGCTGTCATCCACTAGTCCTCGGCCACCCCTCCATCGAGCTCACCGGCCCTCGGATCCCCCTCGCCATCGGCAACTTGAGAGCCCTATCGCCTCTTCTTGCCACCGGTTGCCTCCAGCCGACGCTGCTCACCGCCGTCCACTTCGGTGAGTCCGTCGTCGCTCGCTCTTCACTTTGCCGCCCTCGCCACTATTCACTAGGCCACCGCTCATCGGTGACCCTTGGTTCCCACGCCGGCCGTGTGCTGCCATGTGGTAGACGTGGTGCGCACGCGTCTGCAGCCCCCTGCTGACACAATAAACCTGAATTTCCTTTAGAAAAAATTCTTTTGCATGGAGGAAACTGACAAGCGTGCTTTCATATTTAGGGTCGAGGCCTGTGCCATTTACTCTTGTCTTTGAGGGATCGGTGTCGGAGAGGGCAATCTTCTTTGTGCCGAAGGAGGATGCAGAGATGTCGTAGGTTCATGGAACTCTCGTCGAGACCTCAAGATCCACTAGGGGATACTCCTTGGCTGTTAGCATTATTCCTTAGAGGCAACATGGAGATGTTGTACGTTACATACTATGTTTATGAAATAAAGTTATTTGTTCTTTAAAATAGAAATTATCATTATGGATTAATGAGTACATGACTTATTCATGAGACTCGTAATGTAACTATTTCTAAATGATCCTTGATCGAATATAAGTCGTATGTAGAATAAATATGACTGAGATCAGTATGTGTATGGATTGATGATCATGTCTCATGGATTATGGGTATGGAGATACCAAATAAATAACATGGACATATGTTAGAGAACATATGTTAGATAGACCTACTATGAGACACTGTTGAGATTTGATGTGTCATTAGTTAGTCTTAGTAGTGTTTATATAAAGTCCTTAGACCTGAGATCATTATAGTTCTCAACATATGTAGTAGCTTACTTTGGGTCTACCAAATGTTGTTTCGTAACTAGGTAGTTATAGAAGTAGTCTTTGGATATGCTATGAAATATATAGTGGGATGTGAGTGATCAAGATGGAATTTGCCCCTCCTTACACGAGAGATATCTCTAGGCCCCTTGATGTAATGGATTTTGGAAGTGCATGGACATGCTGACGTGATTAAGGAGTTAATCACAAGTTATAATATAGTATGGAGATTGAGAGAGAGATTGACATATTGATAGGATGACACAAGTTTCACCTTGTGCTCGATCAATATCGTGTGGCAAAGGGATTTGTACCTGAGAATATTACAAGGTTCAACTATTATGATCTTTACGTATACTTGGGTTATTATGATCTTTACTAGAGGCCACTATTAACAGAGTATCAAAAAGGTGTTTCCATACGTTAACCAAGCTATATGTGAACCTACAGGGTCATACACTTAATGGGTTGGAACTCTGTATTCGAATAGGATACAAATTGGGCTCAGTTTGGATAGAGATCCAAACGGTTTAGATAGAGATCCAAACAAATCGGATAGAGATCCAAGTAAAGTCCTGGTTGTGCCTAGAAGGGCCCAAGCTAGGATGTCTATATATACGAGGGCGAGGGGCTGATGCAAGATATGCCTTTTGGTGCATGCTAATTTGTTAGCTACCGTGAAACCCTAGTCGCTATCGCCTCTCCTGAGCCTGACCACCTTGCTGATCGCCCGAGTGCTAGTACACTTTGGATCAGCATTCCACCCCTAGATGTGTGGATTCCAGTAGAGGCGTCTGTTGACAATAGAATTTGGACCGGCGCACCATCGGCTAGGCGAGCCAGGCAGCAGAGCCAATGGGCCGCCGATAAAGGCTTAGTAGGTGGAGACGGGCTATGCATGGCGTGGGCAGATACTTCATAATTAGTTTTTATTTAGTTAGAAAATAACTAAGTCAGTTAGGATTCGTTGTTATCCGTAGGTAATGTATCCACCCGGCTATAAATTTGTTAGCCAGGGGTCATTGTAACAAGGTCACACAATTCAGTCAATCAAACCCTTTGTCGCCTCGCCAACTTTAAGTATGTAGCATTAGGGTGATTCCCCCCTGGAGTTACGGTTGCATCGATTGAGTCCGATCTCTAACTCCGATGGGGATAGCCTATTATGTGAGCTGATTCATATGTTCATGGCTTTCTCGGTTAGGTCCGATACTGTAATTAGATGGAGTAGGTTTACTAGTTATCGGTTTAATGCATTTATTCATCTTCTCGTGCTGTGTCTTAATTATTGGATCTCTGTGTTTGCCAATCACAGTGGTTTAGCTCATCGTACTAGATTAGATCATATGTCGATCATCAACGGTACGCTATCTCGGTTGGGTCTGATCCGTGGCGTTGACAGGGTTGCATACGGGACAATTTGGCCTGATCTGTTAAAACGTCGTTCATCGGAGTTTTAGCCGATGAATTACCTGTCACTCTGTTAATTGCATCCGTTATGTTCGTTATGCTCTTAGTAACCTATCTTTATGCTTCATCAGTTTAGTTCAAACTATAGAGATTGGAAGCTTAGAGTAGCAATGCTAGAGTCGGTTGATAGGGTTTGTTACGCTTTTAATGATGGACAAGATTCTCACGTGTGCTATCGTTGCCGATGTCGATAGGCTATCACCGACAGCATTAGGACATCTTACATTTGTTTCCTTGTCAATTGCAGGGTCAAATTGACTGGCACGTCTACTAATACCTCCAGATTATTTAGGACCTATACTGGAGCTAAGCAGACACTCCTAGGCCTTCGAGTGTGAAGACGTAGGAATACCTTCAATTTTTTCGTCAACACGCTTTCTTGGCACACCAGTGGGACAATTTTATAAACAACCAAATCAATCTTCTTCATTGGCATCATGGCCAGGAAGGAGGTTGAACATACCAACAACGCTGTCATCCCGGTCACCTTGGAACTTTTGACCGATGAACAGTGAGTAGAAGTGTAACAGACTATTGCAGATTTTTAGAAGCTATGTTTGGAGTCTTTTAGCATGACTTGGCAGGGGGCGATCCAGAAGAATCAACTACCAATCCCATCCCTCCAGGCTGAGTCTAGCAGTTAAAGTCCGCAAAGATCATTTCAAGACATGGTCAATGAAGCAGTTAGCCACACGCTGATTAACCAATCTGGCGTATTGGTAAATACTTTGCATGGGTTGATCAAAAAGACAATGGACGGGTCTATCACCTAGGAGTTACCTCAAGGGTCGGTCTATTTTCAGCAGAGGTCATCGGCACCCGTGATCTTGAGCACACCTCTGCCGATGACAGCCATCCCACCGCCAGTGACGTATGGGTTAGAGCGCAACGTGGTACCGAGCTTGATACCGCGAGCCCCAATGCCAGCTAGTACTTGGTGAGTGCTCCTCCACAAGGGTATCACAATGCGGCTTATTATGGGCCTTCACGGCAACACATGAATTTTGAAGGAACTTAACCCAAAATGATTATCAGCATCAAGAAAGGGCAGCAACACCGGTGCCACATTATTTAGCACCAAAAGAAGACGATTTCTCCTTCAAGATTGTAGAGATTATGAGAGATCAATTTGGACTCAAGCTGAAAGAGCAAAGTTACATATATCAGCATCCATACCTAGATTGGTTTGACAGGGTGCCGTTACCGAATAGGTGTAGGGTCCTAGATTTCACAAAGTTCTCTGGTCAAGACAGTACATCGACAATCGAGCATATCAGTCATTTTCTCACACAGTGCAGAGAGACATCAGCTGAGGAAGCTCTCAGGATCATATTCTTTTCATTGTCTCTATTTGGATTGGCTTTCTCTTGGTTCTCCTCCCTACCGCCAAATTCGATCAAAGGATGGGCCGATGTAGAGAAGCAATTTCACAAGTACTTCGCTGGAATCCAGGAGATGAAGCTGATGGACATGATAGTCGTGAAACAGCATATGGATGAATCGGTACCAGATTACATTCAACGCTTCCGTGATATGAGAAGCCGATGCTATAGCCTCAGTCTAACCGATGCTCAATTGGCTAAATTGGCATTCCAAGGCCTTTTGCTACCGATCAGAGAAAGGTTTTCATATCAAGAGTTTGACAGTCTGTTGCACTTGGCGCAAAGGGTATCGGCTCATTAAAGCCGATTCCAAGAGATTCGCAACGAGAAAACAGAGAAGCGAGTAGCTTAGGTATAATTTTATTCATCGGATTCAGAGCAGGAGGACTCCGATGGTGATGTCGCCTTGGCCGAATGGGCCAGGTTGAAAAAGACAGTAACCTATCCATGGGTTAAGGCCACCAAGAAGGAATAGAGGTATGATTTTGACATTAGCAAGGTGGACAAAATCTTTAACTTGTTACTAAAGAAAAAGCAGATTCAACTCCTACCAAATCATGTAATCCCATCGGCGGAAGAATTGAAGAAAAGAAAGTACTGCAAGTGGCACAATACTGGGTCCCATAGTACAAATGAATGCAAGGTTTTCTGTCAACAGATCCAGTCTACCATTGAGCAGGGGAGAAGAAAGTTTGATGAAGTGGCAAAGCTGATGAATATTGATGGGAACCCTTGCCCAATGAACATAATACACATTGGCTCGCCAAGCTTTCACGCTGAGAAGAGCCAAACTCTGAGGCATCACGTTAAGGCCCATCGGTGTCATGAGAGGGAGCAACATACCACACCATATGGGTATGAAGAAAAGATTGATCCACACTAGGAGTGCACTTTTTTTGTTTCTGCTGGGAGAATGATATGAGGCTCCCATCAATTAAGAATTGCCCGGAGTGCGTCGAAAGGGTTAGTCAAGATGATATCAGTTCTAAGGGCTAGTCCCCAAGGAAAAGAGTACCTACAAAGGACTGGCTAGGGTCACCTGAGCAGGGGACTATGGATGATCGACGCATTCAAACTGAAGACAGATGGCAAGAGGGTCAAAACCCTGTACAAATGCCCCGATGGTGCCCAGAGGGTTTAACACGGAATCAGAAGAGGAGGCTCTAACATCAGAGACATCGGGAGCAGTTAGTAGGAGAATACGAGGAATATCGGTAGAGCAAACGATGGGTGAGAAAAGAGTGGCGCCCGAAGAGGAAAGCTGATACAGAATACAAGCCGATGGAGGTAAACATGGTTTTTATATTACCTACAGAGTACAGGGCGCCTACATCAGACGGTGAGGAAGAGGAGCAATCGGCTACATAATTGTTGTTACAACTGCAACTAGCAAAATTTGAAAAGTTGAAAGAGGATGAGCATCGGCACTTGAGGCCCTTATATATTAAGGAACACATAGATGGCAAGCCGATGTCAAAAATATTGGTCGATGGAGGGGCTGCTATTAACATAATGCCTTATTCCACATTCCGCAAGCTCAGTAAGGTGAACGGGGATTTAATAAAGACCAACATGGTGTTAAAAGACTTTGGTCGTAATCTGTCAGACGCCAAAGGAGCCTTGAACATCGAGCTCACGGTCAAAGGCAAAACAATGCCGACCATGTTTTTTGTGATTGATGGTAAAGGTTCGTATAGCCTCTTACTAGGAAGGGACTGGATTCATGTCAATTTTTGTGTTCCTTCTATAATACACAAGAGTTTAATATAGGTGATCAAGTTAAAGTTATCCAAGCCGATAGATCAGTTGCCGTATCTACAGCCGATGCACCCGACTTTGAGAACATGGATTGTTTTTCTGGACGAGTTTGGGAAGGAGATTTTTTGAAGGTGTTGGATCTTGGCCTCCAGCCAATCAGCGAGATGATTCTAAGCAAGGATCTGTGTCTAAAGAGATAAATGATGAAGAAGGAAAGCTTGGAAAAGGGTTTACGTCAGCCGATGAATTAGAGGAGGTCGACATCGGAGCTAGAGACAGGCCAAGGCTGACGTACATTAGTGCCAAATTACTTTCTTCTATAAAAGACAAATTGGTTGCATTATTGAAAGAGTTTCAGGATTGTTTTGCTTGGGAATATCACGAGATGCCTGGATTAAGCCGATCGATTGTACAACATCAGCTTCTAATAAAAAAAGATTTTGGCCAGTAAAGCAGGATCAGAAAAGATTTAAGCGACATATGTATCCTCATATAAAAGTCGAGATCATGAGATTGTACAAAGTAAATTTTATAAAACCATGCCGATATGCAGAGTGGGTATCAAATATAGTCCCGGTGTGGAAAAAGAGCGATCAATTGAGAGTATATATAGATTTCAGAGACCTAAATAAAGCAATACCTAATGATAAATTCCTAATGCCGATAGCAGATCTGCTAGTCGATTCGGCTTCAGGACGTAAGATTATCAGTTTTATGGATGGGAATGATGGATATAATCAAATATTCATGGCAGAGCAGGATATCCCAAAGACCGCCTTCAGGTGCCCCGGAGCCATTGAGGAGTCATGGTATGAACCATGAGGTGATGAGTGCTTGTCAACCGGGTGATGAAGATTGCACGATGAGGATGAAGGAGAAGAGGAGGAGATGACTCGACCGCGATGGAGCTGTCACGCGACTCAGGTACACGGGAGTCCGACTGCGGAGCTGAAGAGGAGC